>PVJI01008053.1:0-73567 GCA_004026765.1 Micronycteris hirsuta
GTTCTAACAGGTTTAGTGCTACATATTCAGGGCTGTTTGTGTAAAAGGAGCAGTGAGTGTAGGAACTTGGAAGGAGGGAGAGAGGAAGGGAGGAGGAAGGGCGGGAGGGAACAGTGCCAGCTGTGGGCCTCAAGCCTGAAGACCTTTCCAGGGTCCCTCCTGCTGGGTTGGGGGACAAAGAGATGACCTCAGAGCCTGGTGTGTTAAGGGGATCACCTGGAGGCCCGGAAGAGGTTGGAGTTTCATTCCTAAGAGATGAGAAGGGTACTGGGCATAGGAGGCAGCGTCTGCTGCTCTTCCTCTCCCCTAGATGCCCTGTTTCATCCTCAGTGGTCACTCTGCCTCCACTCTCCCCTCCCTACACACACACGCACACACGCGCACACATGCGCACACGCACTACTAGGTTGTGATGTCAAATACATTGCTCCCTAAGATGTCTGTTCCCAAAACTCCGAAAACACTGCACTGGACCACCACTCTGTCCACTCTGTGAAGAGTTTATTCTTCCATTCATCGGTTCGTTCTTCCCCACTTGCCAAACGCCTTCTGTGTGCCGGATCCTGAGCGCAACCATTGCCAGATCTAGACTCAATATCTCCAGATTCTGAACTGGACATCACCATCTCTTTCAGCAGGAAGTCGTTCTGCACCCTCTCCTTGCACGCCCTGTGTCACCGCTTTCACTTCCCTGAATTATGCATGCTGGCTTTTATCTTGGGGGCCTTCATGAAACTCTGCTCTCCGCGCCTTCCTCTGTCTCTGAGCTGCTCACACTTCAGCTAAAGAATCCTTCCCTTATCCTCAAAGACTAGCTTTGGTTCTTGAAGTGATTTTATTTTATTTTTAATGTTTTTGGGAGGTAGTAGATTCATAGATATTTTTACTTTATTACTATGATCCGAATCCTATATGTGATTTCCTTCTGTGCATTAAATATGTCATAACAATAAATTTCAGACTTTTGGAGAAAACAGTCACAGATAAATGCTAAGTTAAATACATAACAGAATCTAGATAAGTGTCAGTTCGTTCTAAAAAATAGCCTAAAATAAAAAATCATTTTAAACATGATATATACATAGCTTAAGTATTTTAATTTGAAACAGATAAATCTCCATTCACTTGCCATTTCTGTGGAATAAATTGGTCTACAGATTGGAATTTATTAGGAGTGACTCAAACTTTTAATACTCACATTTGATTTATGGTCTAATTAATCAACATCTCTGTCCTCACTCTTATGATAAAAGAATCCAAGAAACTGTACCCACCATCTTACATGTTCTCATCTGATAGGGTCCACCAGGCATTCAGAGTTTTTCACAGAGGTGCAGCACCAACCAATCAGAACAGAACAAGAAGGGCCTGGGGGCCTTCTGCAGGTCCCAGGCCAGGGGTGGATGCCAGCGGCCCTCCCGAGAGCTCACGCTCTGTGGCAGTGCGGGGACTGGCCAGACGCCAGCCTCGGTGCTGACCTACTTCTTAATCCATGCCCTCGTCCCTTGCAAAGAAAACTTTATTATTATTACTGTTTTTACAGGCATTGATTATTTAGTGCTACAAACGTGTTAGAAACATTTGTTGCTTCTCGCATCCCAATCCTTCCGTCTGTATTTAATTTACCTTTTTTTTTTTTTTTTACCAAAAGAACTTATTATTCTTTAGTAATTTTTATCAAGTAGGATGCACTATCTTCCTATTTTCGCCTGATACAGATCTGCAGTGTGGGGCAGGGCAGTGGAGAACATATTTTTGTGCTGCATAACCTCAACAATTTGGTATGAGGGTAAAGCACAAATACATTTTTATAAGCATGTGTTATTCAGAAAATACTTTTGGGTGCCTTTGCAGCGACTTGGCATTTTGGACACGGAAACGACATTACTAATTGAATCATACTAAAGGTTAGGACATTGAGTCTAGGTTTTAGGAAGTGCAGTTCCTTAGTATTACAGCAAATGTAATTACAACTATTGGGGATTAGTGTTTAGAAATTGGAAGTATGAGGAGCTGTGTACCATTTTCATTCCTACTGCTGTTTCATGGGACTTTCGACCACTTTATCCATGGAAATTATTGTATGTGCTATTTGTATCTTTCATAGAAATGCTTTAAAGGGTTGTAGAGGGGAGAAATATACTTTTCTTGATACCTGATGTATTATGCACAAGAATATGTATTACATAGGGCTGCTTTGGGGCTACAACAGCAGAATTTAGTAGTTTCAACAGAGGTTGTATGGCCCACAAAGCTTAAAAAATATTTATCATCTGACCTTCTATAGAAAAAGCTTGCCAACCCATAATATAAGTGATCATTTCTTTGTTTTACATGTGATGAGCTACATCCCACAGAGGTCAGTTTAATTTCACAAAGTCACAAATAGAAAGAGACAAAGTCTGGATTTGAACTCAATCACACCTGGTTCCATTGCTCATTCTTTTTCCGCTGCATATAGTAAAATAGGTTACTGCTGTATTTAATTAATTTTAAAGCATAAAATTTTAACACACTAACATTTCTGGAACTGGAATGCATTCTTTTCTTCATGTGCAATTGATGGCCTCTTAGAATGGATGATATAAATATATTCTGATTTAAAATAAACTATTTGAAATCACAGTCGTCTAGACTTCTTGATTTAGCTTCAACTGTCATTTGGAAGTGAAAACAAAATAAAGACACCTAGAAGCAAAATAAGAGAGTTCACCACTCATATATCCTACCTGAAAAAATTACTGAAGAATAATAATTTTTTGGTGATTTTAAAATAAGGCTGCAACTTCTCTGACACTTGCTCCCTAGAGAGCAGGGAACTGTGTCACCTCCAAGGGGACCCAGGGCTCTCCTGTCTGCTCCAACCCACAGAGCGTGGTGGAAGTGAACCTCTGTGACTTCTAAAGCTGGGACATAAAAGGTCACACAACTCTCACCTCATTTGCTGGAATGCCTGCTTTTGGACCCCTGAGCTGTCATGTAAGAAATCCAAGTACCCAATGCTGGAGAAGCCAGACGGAGGTAGGTAGGTGCTTAGGTGGGCCGTCTCCGCTGGACCCAGCCTTCGAGCCATCCCTGCCAAGGGGCAGGCATGTGATCAGGCTGTCTGGAGCCCTCCAGACCAGCCCACCCACCAAATGTAAACCAATGAGTGACCTTGGTTGATGCCATGAGTAACAGAACCACCCAGCTGATCCTGCCTGCATTTGTGACCTACAAAGCCATGAGCTATAATAAAATGGTGGTGTTAAAGCCACTGTGTTTTTGGTGGCCTATTATGTAGTGTGATAGGTGACCGCAACAATTTTCTTTGTCTTTGTTTCTGTAGTTTTCCATTTTGTCCGCTGCAGAGCTTATTGCGCTGTAGCTTCGTTTCCCAATATCTACCTCTCTGTCTTTTTCTGGTAGGAAATATGAGGCCAGGAATAACATTTTCCTAGCTGTTATATTTCTAACGTCTAACATTAGTTTTGTAAAAAATATGAGCTTAATAATAATTTTTTAAAATTTGGGATGAATTGAATTAAATGAAATGAAACAGATCTGATTGCAGGTAAAGTGTCCATATAACCATGCTTGCCTATGACGTAGTGACTGACGTAATTATTAATAAAGTCCTCTTTTACTCTCAGATTTAAAGGATGAATTACATAGGCACCCTAATTAAGGGGCTCTTTGTGGCATTGGGGGAGGACTCTGAACAGAACCCAAATGGTGCATTAGACTTTGGATTTGGCTCTAGGTGGATAAAAGGTTGAATTTTTAGATGAGAAACTTTGAAGAGTGACTTATTACTTCTGTCACAGTTATATTTTGATTATGTGCCCTATAATTAGAAGTTAAAAATGCTAATGTATATTAATACTTGATTGATTTGATTACTCATCCTAATTATACTTTGATCCCCTTTGATAAATATATTGACTCACATTTTATTTACTTCACAGAGTTCTTTGTATAACTGGGCTTTGATAATATCTGATTACATCTTAATATTTGATTGCTTTGAGTAGCTCTTGTTTTAACCACTGAGACATTGGATCATATTACTTCTGATGTCCCAGTGGTTATGAACATAGGTTTTCAGTGAAACACGCCTGGGTGTGATATTCCTTGCCACTTTCCACTGTGTGACATTTGGTAGGTTACTTAACTTCTCTGGTCTTTAGTTTCCTTATATGTAAATGGAGATAGGAATAAAAGTTACTCATAAGGGTGCCAGGTAAATTAAATGAGATGACATATGTTAATAGGGTATTCTGGCTGGCTCTGACTGGCATTCTAGATAATTCTAACTTGTAGGTGACATTCCCTACTGCCACCCAAATCCCTATTTGCATGAGCTGACATGCATTAAGGCTTTTTGTGTTGATGTGGCTTCGGGAGGGGACTTGGGGAGAAGGGAGGGATGGTTTCAGGTATGTTGCTGGTGAGGTGAGAAAGGAGGAAGAACCAAGGGGATGGCATGGTGTGGGCTCCACCTGCCCGTTCCAGCCACCAGGTGTGGGTTCTCACTGGAAAGAGGGCCTGCCTGCAGGGGCCGGTGGGGTGGAGAAGCCTGCCCGGCCCCAGGGCCACGCTGGCTTCAGGGGCGGGGCGTCTGGTCTGGTTCATCCAGAGGGACCCTGAGAGCTGCTCAGAGGAGCCGAGAGAGAGAGGGCCTTGTGCCTACTGGTTTGACATCCAGTGGAGGGAGGGAGAGACAGAGAAAGAGAGAGGGAGTGGGAGGGAGAGAAACAGTTGAACTGCTCGTGTGTGTGAAAGACTCTGTGCCACTCCAGGCACAAGAAAGGCTGTTTGGGGGCCTAGGAAGATACCCCCACCCCACTCACCCACCCACCCACTGTGTTGTGGCATTCTGCCCTGGATGCCAGGGTGCCCAGTGGGAGAGGCCTGTGTCTGGCATCTCAGCCTTCGCACGAAGTCAGAGACAAGGTGTGCATGTATGTTGGAGGGAGGACACATGGAGCAAGTGTGTGCAGAATAGGGGGGTGCCTTTCATTCTGGTAATAGCTAGAAATCGTGGGCTCTGGGCACTCTGCCAGCACTACACATACACTCTCCCTTTAGATGGTCACAACATCCCTGGGACGACAGCCACTAGTACTTTTATCACCCCCTGTGCAGATGGGAAGCAGAGGCAGAGCAGGATTAGGTAACGTCCCCCAGTGTTACAGCGAGTAACTGGCAGAGCCAGGATCTGCATCCAGGCTGTCAGGTGCCAGAGCCACTGCTCCCAGCGCCCACCCCACATGGCCTCCTCAGTGGGGAAAGTGGGCCCCCCGCCTGCCCCACCCGCCCCAACCCGACCTGCCCCGGCCGTGGGGGGCCCTGGACTGGGGAGGAGCTGAATTCTCGCAGGAGCTGGTGATCTGAAAACTCGCTGGCATCTGGGTGGCTGTGCTGATGGGACCCCATCTCTTCCCTCGGCTTGGGGACCCTGGGTTTCTGGGTGGTAGCACAATTGCTTAGGACCTGGCTGGTGCTCATGCCTTGGTCGAGGGGCTCTCTTTTCGGAGTTTTGGGTGATTGGCCCGGCAGCACTTTCCTTCAGTCGGGTGTTTAGAGATGAGAACGTGGAAACCTTCTAAGCACTCCAGCACCTTCCTGGGGAGCCTGTGCTCTTCTGTGACACGGCCTGAGGCCCACAGGGTACCGGCAGGAGACTGGAGATGGGGAATGGTCCCCTGGCATCGGGCCATCAGCTGGGGTCACTGGCCGCTTTCCAGAAGAGCCCAAGGCCCGGGTGAAATGCACAGCCATGACCAGGCACAGCCCGTGTGTGTGGAGCACCAGAGTGACTACCCTGAGGCTTCAAGGACACTTTACAGACTCACATATGAGTAACCACAGACTAGCAACCCCCTCTCTTCCTTCCCTCACGGAAACCATTTACCCATGTCCTTGACCCCAGGATGTTAGCTTCTTTTCTGTCATTCTATTTTAAACTTTTTGAGTATATATAGTATTATTTTTAATACGTTTGGGATCTTCAAAATTAAAATGCTGCTTTTCTCCTTTATTTACAATATTACACACTTTTTGTCATGCATGGATTTAAAAAAAAAAAAACCTTGGCAGAAATGAACTAAAATGCTAACAAGTCTGCAGGTGATACAGTTATGGGTTATTTTAATTTTCTTCTCTGTTTTTTCAGTAAGCATGTTTTGCTTTTATAATATGAAAGGAAGTGGATTTTGTTTGTATGAATAGTTTTTAAGTTTGCAATTAGTTGTCTCTTTTTGTACAGTTAAAGTCTGTTAGACAATTTTTATTTTGAGTATCCATATTTTTGTAGTCATGATATTTTTTTGTTTGTCCTTCATTTCACACCCTGAAATCCTGCCACGACAGATCCGTCAGCTGAGAGGGAGGTAGAGTAATGACCAAAAGTGTCCGCCCAGCCAACTTCGCATCCGAGAGTTGAATGGAAAGAGCTTTGCCCTGGGAGACGGAAGGTGTGTTCTGGTTCTGTCGTCCCCATGCACGGAGCACCTCGGTCTCCTGGTGTGGTCGTCTACCACTCCTTCCAGGACCAACCTTTGGTGAACTGCTGGGGCCTTCTGGAAGTCAGTGGGGAAATGGGCAACAAGGAACCTGCTGCTGACTTGGTGGGACCATACTGTTGTAATGACCTGAGTATCCCAGTCGTTCAAATTCAGTCTGAGGATAGCTCTTCCTAGAGCAGAGCAAAGGCAGAAAACTCAAGACGTGGAGATCTGGCAGGGTTTCCTGGCAGTGGTGTCTGGAGTGATAGTTTTAAGGGACCAAAGGGCATAGACAGGACATGGAGCCAGGAGGACAGTCTAGGGGCTGTGGGCAAAGGTGGAGAAGCAGACACAAGCCCATCACGGGCGGATGATGTGTGGGGACAAAAAGAAAAACCACAACGAGGCAGCCTGCAACGTCCCAGCTGTGGGGAGCACGGAGTCGTGGGTGTCCACCTCCTCACTGTGGTGCCTGGCGGTAGCCACCCAATAACTGGCGCTCTGTATTCTGTGACAGTTGACTAATAAATTCTGTTTTTCTTTCATTTAGCTGTAAGTTTAAAGTAAATATTGATATTTTCCAAGATATAAAGCCAGTCACTCATCACAAGGCATTTCAACAAAACCAAACAGTTTGGTGCCCTAGACTTAAGAGGTTTCTCCTAATTGGATAAAAAGATGAGGTCTGTGCTTTTTCATTTGCCTGATTAATTACTGCTCTGAAACCCTTGAAAACAGACACGGCCTGTAAGTGGTATCTGTTGTTTAATCGAGCACAGATGTTTTTAGAAACCTTTTAAATAGGCCCGGAGAGTTATTCTTAAGTAAAATGAATCATGGAACTCTATGTTTTAAAAGTACTATACCACACCAGCAAAAAAGCAATTTTTGCTAACGTCCAAGTGATGGTCACTGTAATTGTGGTTTGTCCTAAATCCACCGGCATCTAGAAGCAGCACCAAGATAATGGTAGCAAATGGCGTCCCTGTCCACCCAGGGGTCTAGGCTAAATACTCAGTCATCCACAGCTTTTCCTGTCCCTGTGCTTCCTTCCCTGGTCCATGCTGTGTCCCAGTTCTGTCCTCAAGTTCACCTCCTGATGTCTCTCTGTCTGTTTCCTTCGTCTATTCCTGCCACCACTACCTTGGTTAAGGCAACTCTGTTAGTTGGGCTTGGTATGTGTGTGCATGCCAGTGAGTCAGCTCTGACTCCTGGTGACCCTGTGACTGAGAGATGTCCCCAGTGTCCTGTCCTTGGCAGCCCTGCTCTGCTCCTGTGGTCTCATGGCGTCAATTCACCCCCTATTTGGTCTTCCTCTTCTCCTGCTGCCTTCTGTTTTCCCAGTGTTCCTATTTTTCCCAAAGAACCTTGCCTTCTCAGGAGGTGCCCAGAGTAGGACAGCTGCAGCTTTGTCATTTTGGGCTCCAGTGACGTTGCAGGTTTCATGTGCTCTGGGACCCACTTGTTCGTCTTTCTGGTGGTCCGTCTGTAGAGCTCCTCTGACAGCACGTTTCAAATGAATCAACGTTTTCCTATCAGCCTTCTTAAACCCTCCCACTCTTGGGTCTGTGTGATACTAATTTCACCCCAGATGGTTTGGAGAAAAGACTTTAATGGGGAGACTGTTTTGGGGGTGTCATCAGGGCTGAGGGAACAAGGAGAGAGAGGCACGCAGGGAGCAGGAACACTGGTCCTCCAAGACCACTCACCGGCTGAGAGACCGCGGGGGACGTCATGTCCCCAAGCCCAGCGAGAGTGAGGGGGGAGGCAGGTGTGACACGGAAGGGATGTGGAAGAGAGCCGTGGCAGGCTAGCTCCCCGGCCTCCGGAGCTGGGAGAAATACTTTCCTGTGGTTTGTGGGCACCAGAACCTTAGTGTTCACTTTTATGTCATGTAGTTCTATGGACAAAGGTACGAGGTCATGTGTGCACTATTGTAGTATCGTACAGAACAGTGTCACTGCCCTAAAACCCCCTCTGCGTCCCCTTTTCATTCCTCCCGCTCTCTCTCTGAACACTTGACAGCCACTGATCTTTCTCCTGTCTCCATAGTTTTGCCTTTTCCAGAATGCCGTAGAGTTGGAATTTCTCAATGTGTAGGCTTTTCAGACTGGCTGCTTTCACTTAGTCATATGCATTTAAGGTTTATCTGGGCCATTTCTTTTTATTGCTGATAATATCTCATTGTATGGATGTACCACACTCTGTGTATCTATTCACATATAGTGAAGGATTTGATTGCTTCAGTCTGAGCAATTATGGGGAAAAATCTTCTATAAAAATAAATTTAATAAAATAATCTGTAACAAATACTATCTTGGCAGTGTGTATTGAAATTTATATGTTCATTTCCCCCAATCTTTTCAAGTATGTCAGATTAAACAAGGTGTCCTGCAGTGAAAACATTTGTATAATTAGTATAATTTGTATAATTAGTGGTTGACATAGAAGTCCCAAGAAATTCTTTTTAGAAGATGTCACAACCATTGAGAAAGTGAGTGACTAATATCTGGGTACAATCTTTATGTAAGTCTGATAGTTTCTAATTCGTTGCATTTAAGAAAATTGCAAAAGGATTTAATTGGGTTTTCAATTGATAGGACTTTTAAATTCAGCTTTGATATATGCTAACTCTGTGATTTTAGCATTTACCTCAGAAGAAGTTCAAAGAATCAAATGACGTGGCTCTAACCAAATTCTTTCCATTCCCATTAACTTACATTTAAGGGCACAGTTTCTTAGCGCATATATCTCTTATAAACAAGCACAAAAATAAAAGGAATAAAATTGAAAAAAAAAACCCTTATGACTTTTTAAAAAATGTGTTTTATTCTAGTCCACCCGTGTGTCAAAATTCACTTGGTACATGCCTGTTTATCTCTCTGTCTCTCTCCGTCTCTCCTGATATGCTTGCTGTCAGTCTGGGCTATTTGGGAAATCAGGCTCCTGAGCAGCCATGCCCTTACGTTTGCTGGGAAGCTGGCTGTCTGGCCAAAAAGATCTCCTCCGACACCAGGGCTGCTCAAAGACGCAGTGTCACCATCACCTGGCAGTCTGTTCAGAATGTAAGTCCTTGGGCCCCTCTGCAGGCCTTGACTCAGAATCTCTGGAGGCGGTGGCCAGGTCTCCTTGTTTACCGTACCGCCTCCTGCCCCTGCCCCACCCTGGCCAGGTGGTTCAGAAGCTAAAGTTGGAGAACACGCCTAGAGGCCACCTTGTTGCTTTAGAGTTCGGTCACTACCTGAGGACTTGGCTGCACCGGCAGGGCAGGGATCCTCTTTGTTTTCAAGCCTCTTGATGGCTCTTCCTTTGGCTTGACCTTTGTCTCCAGGCCGTCTGTATTTGAGACCCTTTTATTGACTGGACTGTCTGGGGAAAAGTCTTACTTTCCAGCCCAGCGAGTTCTGGGCTTTCTCGTGTGTCCCCTGAGTCCTACGTGCCCGCAGGCCCACTCTTCTCTGGTGGTTTCGTATTGCCCGCCGCTGAGAGCAGCTCCCAGCTGTGAACTTACGCCTCCCACTCTTGCCCAAGTCTCAGGTTCATTAGGTCCATTTCCTGCCGTCCACGTTAGCTCAGGTGGCGGTTTTACCAGATGCTTTATTACTGTCTAACAATGTCCCGGTCTCTGTAACGGGTTCCTTGCCGTGTTTTTTCAGCCTCCGTCAGCCATCGAGGCTCACAGCCAATTCTGCATATTTTAAGATCGTATTGCAGCACCGATTTCTGCAGAGGTTGGATGTTGCTGTGTAACAAACCAGTCCAGAACTCAGCGACTCAGCCTGATACTTCTCACCGCTCACGTGTCCGTAGGTTGACGAGGGTTTGGCTGACAGCTGGGCCGGCTCGGTGGCTCTGCCTCTCGCTGCCGACCAGTGGGCATGCAGCGTGGCTCTGCTGCGTGGGCCTCACGTCTGCTTTGGACCAGTGAAAGGGCCAGGGCCTATTTTTCTCATAGGGCTTGTGGAGGCGCAAGAAGGCATGTGGAAATATGTGACACTTTTTAATCCTAGGCTCAGGACTGGCACTTCTGCCCACATGCCACTGGCCAGAGCAAGTCACATGGGCAACCAAAGCCAAAGAATGCCCACGATGAAGCCATGACCAGAGTATCAACGCAGGGAACAGTAGAGAACCAAGGACAAGACTCCAAACTGACATCTCGGATAAAAATAGGAATTTCTCCTATGTGTTGACATACCTTAAAAAATTATCCTACCAGAGCATTTGTGTCATTGTTTTTTAATTTCTTTCTATCACCAATTAGGCTAAGTTCCAGAAGAGTGGGGATCATATCAACATTGTGCCTCCAGACCCCAGACAGTGCCTGGCACAAAGTAGATGCTCAATAAACACTTGTGGACCAAGCAAATGGCTAGATAAATGAATGAGTCTTTTTCCAACAGGCAGTTTGCCAATGTAGATCTGTAGAGACCAGGAATTAAGTGCTGATTTGGAACCTCGTCTGGATGTTGAATTTGAACTTCAAGATTTTCATTAGCATGTCTTCTTAGGAAAATGAAAACTCACTTTTGCATTTGAACTTCATAGGGACAAAGTGACACTTAGCATGTGGAGAGTACCATAAATCAAAAGAGCGCAATTAAAAAATATATATAACCAAAGGGAAATTGTTCAGAGGGAAGAGCTGATGAAATACCTGTGTGGGTTTTCATGCTACTTACTTTCTTTTTCTCAAATTCTTCTTTTAAAAAAGGATGAATAAGGGAGTCTAAGTGGCTGTCTCAGGGGCGCCCAGCCTGTAGCTGCTTGTTTTGTAATCAGAGCCAGGAATCAACTGGAAAGGGGGACGGTAAAACCTCCCCGTGAAGTCTGGTTGGCAGACTGCGTGACAACCTCGGGGAGCTACGTGGGACGGGCTGATGTCTGGTGAACCTGTCCACACCGCCCTCCCATCACCCCCGCAGCCTGGCCGTCGCTGCATGTAACAGGGCTAATATTTCTCCCCTTCATAACCCTCTCCTCTCTGCTCTACTCCCTCAGCATTTGATGGTTATGAACATGTTGCAGTGTGTGCGGCTGGAAGGAGGAAGAAATAGTTAAGTTCCTCCTGACTTAAGATCTTTGAAAATCAGAGGACATCTCCCTCAGGACAGCCCGAGCCTTCTCTGCTTTTCAGTGCGAGCCCTTCACTCAGCCTATCTCGCAGGTTTGTCATGCTGTGCCTGTGCCGGTCTGCCCTTCCCTCCCATGTTTAATGGCCCTCCCCAGCCAGCCTTCACATGAGAAACCTCGTCAAGAACGTGGGCGAGGGGGCGATCCTCATGGGGATCCCATTCCAGTTCTGGTACTTGCTTGCTGTATCGCTGTGGGCTATTTTTCTCTGAGCACTGTTTCTCTCCTTTGTAAACTGGGAAGAGCAGAATATTATTGGGAGGTTAGACATAGTGTACAACTTTTAAAAAAAGAGACCCATTCAAAGGCTTTGCCTCTTCTTTCCTCAAACTTCTCAGGCAGAATTTGCCATCTTGTGTGGTCTTATGTTATTCCATGGGTTTATTCTTGCTCAGCCCACTGGATTAACTTTCCTATGAGTAGAAGTCATTGATTGTATTATTTCTTTTTTTTTTAAGATTTTATTTATTTTTAGAGAGGGGGAGGGAGAGAGAAAGAGAGGGAGAGAAACCTCGTTGTGTGGTTGCCTCTCATGCCCCGTATTGGGGGCCTGGCCTGTACCCCAGGCATGTGTCCTGACCAGGAATTGAACCTGTAGCCCTTTGGTTTGCAGGCTGGCACTCAATCCACTGAGCCTCATCAGCCAGATCTGATTATATTATTTCTTTTGTGTCCTTTATAGCACTTGGTGTATTAGGTAGGTGTTGATTGATTATATTATGCAATGGGATGAAATCTCTGCTTTAAGAGACTTTAAAAACACTTAAGAATGTAACACTTTAAAAATGTTGCATAACATATAGTTTTTATAACATAGAATGTAACACTTTAAAAATGTTGCATAACATATAGTTTTTGTAAAGTTTCTGGTGTTTGAGGATTCAGGATAGAATTTCAGAGGTCTCTTTTAGAATGCTTTACACTGATATGTGACATCAGAGTTAAAAAAACATTTAAGGAGCCTGTGTTTCTGACGCATAGAGTTTGTTTATTTGAAACATTTTTATTTAGTGCCTACTGTGCACCCGGCTGGTTGTTCCAGGTTCTGACCTGATGAATGAGGGAGAGAGAGAGAAAGAGAGAGAGAGAGAGGGAAAAGATCAAACAAAGAGGCAAAACACGCTCTGCCTACATGGAGCTTATATTCTAGTGGTTTTTGGTACTGGAAGACAGAGCAACGTTTCTTGGACTTTTATTAAAAAGGAAGCACAGAGAGCTTGAGTTTCTTAAAGAAAAAGATTTCAAATCTAGATTTATTTGATCGAAAAGACATTTTGCTCTTTGCACCATACGACACAGTCCTTCCAAGGACAGTGGTGGGGACGCTGGCCTGGGGCAGGATGATGAGGACCAGGGAGTGGCGGAGGCGGGGGCGGGGTGAGCTGTGGAGCCCCACGTCACCGTTGGCGGGAATGTAAACGGTGCCGCTGCTGCGGAAAACAGCACGGTGGGCTCTCAAAAAAATTCCACATAGAATTAATATACAGTTCAGCAATTCCACCTCTGAATATACCCGAGTGAACTGAAAGCAGGAACCCGAACAGATATTTGTACATGGATGTTCACAGCAATGCTATTCACGATGGGGTAAAGGTGGAAGCAAATCAAATGTTCTTCGATGGATGAATGGTTAAAAGTAATGTGGTGTCTACATACAGTTCAGCCTTAAAAAGGCAGGAAATTTTGACATACGCTACAGCATGGGTGGATCTTGAGGGTGTTATGCTAAGTGAACGCCCTATCAGTCACAAACAGACCGATGCTTTATGATTCCACTTAGATGAGGTACATACAGTAATCAAATTCATAGAGGCAAGCAGTGGAGTGGTGGTTGCCAGGAACTGGAGCGTAGAGTGTGGGGAGAGAAGCATGGGGAGTTATTATTTAGTGGGTACAGAGTTTCAGCCGGGGATGATGTAAAGAATTCTGGAAATGGATGGTGGCGATGATACCGGGAGACCCAAGTCAGGGAGCTTCCCCTCCTCAGCTCTTGTCTTGCTCACAAGAGAAGAATTCAGGCGAGAGATAAACATGTATAGTGGACCTGAGATAGCACGTTTATTTAGGAAACACCCATGAGCACGAAACTATAGGCTGACACCCAGCTAGTCAGAACGCCCACGTATAGAGGAAATAAAGTCATTAGGAACTGTGTTCCATACACTTTGAGCACCTGGCTGCCAGTGGGCGCTCAGCTAATCTGAGTGCGCTCACTATTGGGGTTCAGGGGTTATACACTTAGTCAGTTTCTAGATTTCCCCTGCTCCACCCTCTCTCCAGACCTTGGGATCAATGCACAGTTTTAAAGGTTTTATTTCCCAGCTACTTGGGACGATGCACACAGAATGTCTAGGACGCCCCCCTCTGCCCCCCATGCGCTATCATAGTTTTGCTAGTGATGTTCGGAACTCCTGGCCATCTTATCGGACCTGTCTCAGGACTGCTGGGTCACAGGTGAGACCTGTCTCTCTTTTGTTTCTAGCCTCCTGTTTTAAGTTCTTTATTAGACTGCATTGGGCAGGGGCCCTGCTTTAGTTCCCCTCCGGCCGCCGATTCCTGGCTGCTACCCAACAGTGATGGTTGTGCAACAACAGGGAAGGGACTTAACATCACCAGACTATACACTTAAACATGGCTACGATGGTAAATTTTGTGCTATGTGTATTTTACCACAATTAAAAAAAAATAAATAAAAAGGAAACCCTGAAGAAGAGCTCTGGGAGAGATGTCCTTCAGACCCAGGAATTGTGGGAGTAGTAGTTGGTCCTCTTCTTCTCCCTGTGCATGAGCTGTGCAGAGGTCATGCCTGCGAAGATGCGGCCTGAGCCCTGGTGGTTGCTGTCAAACTCATTTGGGAGAAATGTTTTGCCCCCTGGCCTATGCCCATTCACAAGAAGAAATGGCTCCCTTTCCCCTCCTGGATCCTGGTGCCGGTGGAACCAGCTCAGGACCCACACACTCTATACTCCACAGTGGAACAATGTTCAGGAGTTGCAAGGTGGGGACGGGTGGGGGTGTTGAGAAGCTGTTAATGTGAGGCAGCGACCTTTCTCTGCAACAGTGTAGAAAGGCTCCTTTGCTACGCCCCTGTGGGCGCAGAGCACTCCCACAGGTCATCCTCCCCTGTTTGGGATAAGGCCTGTCAGCGAGAAGAGGAGCAGATGTGCTGAGGAAGGAGACGGGCTTCTGTGAAAGGTCAGGCCCCTAGCCGCCCCAGGGGCCCCACGCAGGGCGCCCAGAATCTACATGCCTCTCAGGCAGTCTCTGAAACCACGGCTTCAAAGCCCACCAGGGTTTGAGTCTCCTTAGTTTTCCCTCAAGATAAGAGTTTTGCAGGGCTTAGAATGAGGGGGTGCTTGGGATGGACTGACCCTTTGGAGTAAGTGACCGGGGCTGAGATTGGAGCTGACTGCTTGGCCATGGGAAAGGCCGGCTTCCCTGGGCTGTTTCAGAAGGCCTGAGAAAGGACAGGGCCTCTGCTTCTGCAGGCGCCACGGGCTAGGCTTTGCCCTCTGGGACTGGAGAGTTCTTGACAACTGATGGACAGTAGCACCTATTCACACTGCCACAGCAGTTTGTCCCAGGCATTTTATTTAACCAACACTTCCCCTGCGCTCCCAGAGTACTTCACAAGTGTTAATTCCTATAATCGTTCTAAAAACCCAATGAGATATCTATTCCTCTGTATAGTTGAGGAAGCAGAGGCACAGAGGGGTTAAGGAACTTGCTGAAGGTGACTCAGCTTCTAGGAGGCGGAGCCAGGCCATTTGGTGTCAGGTCTAGTCTCCTAACTGCTACTCTGGACTACCCTTTCCCGGGGTCTAGCAGATAGACCTGGGAGCAAAGACCAGGGCAGCCCAGCAAAAGGCCTTCTGTGGCTCTGCCTTTACGAGCTGCAACTTCGGGTATCATCTGGCAGGTGGCCGTGGGAAAGCAGCCACAACTTAAGCACTGATGCTCACTTTTCTGAGGCTCAATAAGCACTCATTCCTTCTCAGAGAAAGGGGGCCAGCACATTCTAATTCGGTCCCTCTTTGGGGGAGCAAACGCCTGAGCATCTCAGAATTGGAGGCTTGTATCTGCAGGGGTGCATGGCATGGAGACTAGCACAGGCCTGAAACACCAACCCCCGGATGGCAAACACGTTATTAATGCTCGTCAAAGGGGTTCCTTGATTTCTTGCAGGAGCCACAGGATATGATGGAAAGAACATAAGTTTGGGAGATAGCGGCCCAGCTGTGTGACCTTGAGTAAGTGGCTTTATCTCTCCAAGCTGAGTTTCCTTGTTGTGGAGTGGAGCTGCTGAAACCTTCTCACAGGGTGTTTATTCAGACTGAATGACATAATATATGGTTGATGTGATGATCAGACGGTCCTCAGGGAGAGGTGACATTCCCAGAGGATGTACAACAGGCAGGTTGGGCATCTGGGGATGTGCTCTGGGGTAGCAACTTCTGCTCTGCTCTGCCTGTCCGAGCAGAAGACCAGCCCCTCAGCTGGGTGTTGCAGCTCATTTAGGGACTTAGAAGTCAGCCACTTTTGGGTTCAGCAGCTAGCTCTGTCACTTACTAGTTGCATGACCGCAGATAATCCCCTAAACTTTCTACATTCAGGTCATCGTTAATAAAGTTGGCTCATTAACACATACCTATTAGTGCTGTCAAAATTTTATGAAACAGTGACTGTAGAGGATGTTAAAAATGCACCGCCCCTCCCACCCTAGAGTCTGTAGCTTCGTCTGTAGCGGAGAAGTAACAATACCCATCTCTAAAGCTTACCGCAGAAAACACCGGTTCCAGTGCTCACCATGACTGTTGTGCCTACTATTTTTAGCCGTAAACCTTGCTGAGTCACCAAAGGACGGAAGTGGACCACAGCGACTGGACCTCATACTAGCAGCCAAACAATGGGGGCCTTCTCCAGTCTCCCCTTTGTCAAGGTGATTCCTGTGTGTCATCGGCACGTGCTTCACTTTTGTACTGGGACGTGGGCCCTGGCATTTGAAGAAGACAGAGCTGAGGAAGCCTTTCTTCCCTTCTCTCTGTAAAATCAGTTCTTAAAAACGTCCTCCAGTTTTGACCCAACTGTGGGGCACTTTTGTTCCATTAACACGGGGATCTCTAGTGGGTCTACAAATGGGTTTAGAGTGGGGTGCATAGATCCCCTAAACCATTTTACGTCTCTCCAGGGAGACAGCGGGTCTGCAGCCGTGGCGAAGCCCTGTGACCCTGCCTTGCCCACTGGGGCTCGGAAACTGCTCTGCGAGAAGACAAATGCGGAGATGCTGCTCCGCTGGGCACTCCACACAATTTATTTCCGCAAACGGATGGGAGGCAGATTTCTTTGGAACTTTTCCCACTTTCTTTAACACAGAAGTTGTAGCAATAAAAAAAAAGATCTACATCTTTTGTGCAGTTTCTTTCCCCCAAGTATTTATTTTTGCTCTCAGGGGAGGAAGTCTTGTGTTTCGGGCCCATCGCTGGGCCTACCCACAGAGCGGGTAAACTTGCCTTTTCTAGAAGATCTTTGTCCTTAAAACCCTTGATGATGAATGTTGTCATTAAAAGTCCACAGCCGAGCAGAAGCCCTCCTGGACTCTGAGTTATTGAGCCTCTCGGCCTCTGGGAGGTGGTTGCTGGCGAGGTGGCTCTGGGTGACCCTCTGAACTTCCCTTCCTAACGCCAACAGCCTTACCCAACATGCACCAGCTCCAGGGGCCAGGAGCCTAGCTGCGCCATTGAAGGAGATTTCTTCTCATTAAGCTTCTAGAGGGTCCTAATTTGTGACTTTTAAAGTAATTTGGCCCCAGATAAGCACCATAGACTGGTTGGCTCTCTTTGGAATTTGTTTCCCATAAATCCAGTTCAGCTAAGGCGAACCTCAACTTGGACTTGACGGAGCATGTGTTTAGTTATGTTGGGCTGGAGGCACTAAATTGGGCCATATTGTCACTTTTCTTTGGTAATATAAACAAGCTCACAGACTGCTCAGCTCTTGTCAGTGACTGTAATCGGTCAAGTCTGCTTGCTGAGCTATAACTCAGAAGGAAAAAGTCCGATAACTTAGTCTGAGCTTCACCTTTCATGAGCCATCAGTTCATACATCACCCGTGACATAAAAGGGGCCTCGTTCCCACAGAGCTATCCCCAGAAGGGTTTTCCTGGTGTTAAGTTCTTAAAAATAGCATCTGTGCTGAGGACATTAGTCTCCCAAATTGTACCCAAGTGCCAACGATTCTACTAAATCAGCCTTGCGGGATAATTCCGCAGGGCTCCTTTTGCTTATTTAGGCCAGAGTGACTATTCAGGAAAGTAATATTTTGCAGGTCAATATTTTACTGCTCGATCCAGCCTACAATAGGTACTACACCTTGAACACTGGTCAACAGCAGTTCGGAGGGTATTGGTTCACCTGCTTGTTGTTTAGATCATTATTCATTCGACACACATTTATTGACCATCTACTCTGTGCCGGGTCCAACATCAGACACGGAGCTAAGGCAGAGAGGAGAGTGGCAAGGCTCTTGGCTTTCTGAAGCTTATATTCATAGGGAGACAACAGACCAAGTAAACCTATAAAATAATGGCAGATCGTAGCACTGTGAAGGAACTAGCGAGAATGATGTAATGAAGAGTAACAAAGACAGAGGTGGTCACGGAACCTCTCACAGTCGAGACATTTCAGCCGAGCCTGAAGAAGGAGAAGGGCCCCTGGGCCAGAGGGGAGAAGTGAGCCAGCCAAGGCCTGCTCCTCCTCTTAGTATGGCAGCCATTGCTCTCTGGCTTCTTTAGCTACCGCTGGTTGGAGACTTGAATTTTTTTTCACTTGAACTATTGCTT
The DNA here is from genome assembly GCA_004026765.1 of Micronycteris hirsuta. Lineage (NCBI taxonomy): Eukaryota > Metazoa > Chordata > Mammalia > Chiroptera > Phyllostomidae > Micronycteris > Micronycteris hirsuta. The sequence goes on from PVJI01008053.1 coordinate 18,461, forward strand.
GAAACTTGCTAGATGTGATGTTTGGAGACTCAAAGTATTATCCTGAGTAATTGAGCAGTTTTAGAGAAGAATCTCCTTGCATAGACCTTCGGCTGGAGCCCAGGAATTGGGGTGGGGATGGGGGGCAGGGTGTGTTCTGTCTGCAGGAAGAGTGAACCTAGATCACCCCTGCCCGGTCACTGCAGCCCTAGGAGAACACCAAGAAGGAACTTTGTTGACTCACGGGCTCCCAGTGGAGAAATTACTTCCTGGTTGTAAATTAGTCACCAGGGGAGCTGGCTTTCCTTCCAGAGGTCAGGCGTGCTGTTCAGTACCCTGATTCCTGACTTTGGGAGAACTGGGGACGCCCTAATGTCATTTCTTAGAGTTCATGATTACCTCATCCTCTGAAAGTGCTAGGAGGCTTGTGTTTGTTTTAAGCATTTAACTAAATAGAAAATTCATTTCACTTTGACAAGTTTTGAGAAATTAATGAAATCCCAGGTGTTGCAAAGCCGTTGCAAGGAATCGAATAATTTAGTGATTTCGTCCGGGACCCTAATAGCCAGAAAGAATAACTATTTTTTTAAGACGCTTATTAAGTCAGGAAGGGAGGCAATCTAATTATCTCAAACAACTCAAACCCTGAAGAGAAGGGGAGCCCAAGGCTTACATTTGGACATCCGTTTGGGTAAAACGTTGGGTAATCTGCCTTACCTTTGAGAAGCACAGACAGCTCTTGGGTTTGCCATGGCAACCCGTGTGCATCCCAGAGCTGCTGCTCCCCCCGACAGCCCCTGTTCTTCCATCACGGACCTGGAGGTGCTGAGGCGTCCACTCCCACTCCTTTGTGATGCCTGTCACAACATTTCCGGGGAGATGCTCAGTGAAATGGTCACTGTTATGGGTTGCACTGTATTCCCTAAAAAAGATGTTTAAGTCCTAACTCCCAGTACCTGTGAGTATGACCTTATTTGGAAATAGGGTCATTGCAAAGATCAAGTTAAGGCCATTAGCTTAGGCCTTAATTCAATTTGACTGTGCCCTTATAAAAAAGAGAAATTTTGACAGAGTCAGACACACGCAGAGGGAGGGCTCTGTGAAGACGCAGGGAGAGCACATCTACAAGCCAAGGGGAGCCCGAGGTCTCCAGAAGCTGGGACGGACGTGGAGCAGATTCTCCCTCGCAGCCCTCAGAAGGGACCAACCCTGCCAGCGCCTTGGTTTTGGACTTCCAGTGTCCAGACTCCAATAAGTTGCTATTGCTTTAAGTCACCCAGCACTTGTTACAGAAGCTCTAGGAAACTAATACACTCAACATGCATTTTCTCAGTAGATGTAATGTAAACACATACCTGGTACAAGGGACTTCCTAGACCCGCCTTTACCTTGGCTTTGGAGAGGCCTGAAACTCAGAAGTCTCTGTCACCATTGCCATCGTAGTTGTTATCACTATTTATTCTGTGCCAAGCCCTGTATTAGGTGCTTTGCTTCCATTATTTCAGTTTTTCCTTAAGAGAGGGAGTATCAATATATCCATTTTACAGCAGAGTAAAACGAGATCCCCCATCTGACCAACGATGGGACTTGAGTTTTAACTATTGTCATAGGGGTCCAGGGAGCTGGCGCTCAGGCCTTTGACGGACGGAGCAGTCAGCCAGACCGAAATACCCTTCCTGTGGGTGAAAGAGTCTTCGAGGGCTGGCCTAGGAATCTCTCCGCCAAATATAAGGTTATGTCTTTGGAAAAATATGCTCTGAGTTTCATATAACTGACTTGCTAGCGAATCTTTGAAACATGTTCATAGTGAGTCTGCTTATAGGTTGCCTGAGTTGTTAAGTTGAAATGTTGCATTACTTATAACAATTATTCAGAATTTTTATTAAAAAGTGCAGATGTGTGCTATACTTTTTGCTAAATAATGTCAAAAAATTTAAAACATGTCTCCCTCCCCCTCCCCCGCTGGGTGAAGTGACCTATTAATGCAGCTATTTGATTATAGGTCAGCAGGGTGGGAACTAAATTGGGGGAAGTGAGAAAAGCTTTATGTTTCACTATAGGTGCTAACTTTTACAGACTAAAAATAGGGATGACAAGCGAGACAGGTCCCAGGAAAACAAATCATTATACTTCTTGGACTGATGAAGATAGCCTTCTTCATTCCCTTTTCTCCCCATAAATATTGCATTCAGAATAAGGAATATAATCATGGTAAATAAATGTACAGAATATGTTTTACAAAAATAAAACCCCTTAACCCCATAACTAGAATTAGTTGAGAAAATTGTAATCATAAAGTTGGTCTATACAGTGATTAGTTATAAAAGTCAGTTATAGATAATCAAGAGACTGATTTTCTCCTTTTCTTCTTGGTAAACACATTTTCTGAGTTACTGTATTAATCAGACCTCAAAGGCATACAAGTTCAGAAGTTTAATCAAACTTGTTTAAAAAGCGGGAAAGCAAGGGAGTGGGATGAGTTAAGTACCCTAATTGAAAAGTCAAATGCAAGATCTATTAAATCAGTAAAGAAATGTATGAACCTAGAATATAACCATTCTCACTTATTGCTAATAAAAATATGTGAATGTAAATCTAAATTTCATAATTCTCTGTATGTTATCTTTTATTTGTAAGAATTTGAAGTCACCCAATGGCGGCTTAAAGATAGACTGTCCATTTTGCATTATTTTTTATTACCATATGTGTTGTTGGTTGCTTTCAAATGTCTGAAGAGTAATGTTTAAATTTGAAAAACGTTTTAAGTTGCTTATGAAAGATATTTTATCTTTCAGTGTTAGAAAGCATGCATGATGGTACAAAGTTAACTGAATAATTCTAGCACTACCAAATAAAACAAATCCATTATATCCAGAGAGTAATCTAAAATACAGTCATCGAATGAGAGGCATGTGCAAAGACCAAGGATGTAACTGCTCTTTCACTTTCTCTCCCCAGACCGTTGAGTAAGACAGTGCTGAGGGCTGTGCTTCGTGTGTGTGTTTGTGTGTTTTGTTGCTCTTTTTTCTATTTTTGCTTCACGATCCTGTAACATTTCTAAAGGATGCTAAGTGAGCACAGCACCAGCATGGCAGGAGAACATGGCTGGAAATATCTACAGACAGAAGCCAGCCATTTGAATGCCAACTACCACTTCTTAGCTCCGTGACTTGGAGCAAGTCATTGAACTATCCCTGCAAAATGAGGGTGAGGGTTTCAGCCCCCCGTTTGGGTGTTGTGAGTATCTGATGAGATTATGTTTGAGAAAGTGCTTTGTAAAGTAGGAAATACTGAACAAATAACACTTGCCGCTACTGGTCAACTTGCAATGGAAAATGATTCTCTGCTTTTCACTCCCAGGGACTCTTACTACCTCCTGTGGGACCACTGACTTCTGGGAGCCGGTGCAAGGGATGCCCAAGCATGGAAATAGTCTCATCATTACCCACCGTAGAAATGGCAGGAAAGCACTTAGGCATTCGAGAACACATTTGCAGTAACATTTCTGGGCTTCTTGTCAAGTTGAAAACTCACGTCACAAGGCCTATGCTTGACCATGCTGGTTTTTTCTCACTCTTCCTAGTACCTAAAAAGGACCATATAGTTCTAATTAGGCCTAGAGAGGCCAACAAAAGAAATGTGTTTCCAAGAGGTTCGGACTTATGAACTGTAGACGGTAGGCTACTGTGTATTTTAATAGATTCAGAGAGACAATTACAATTGTTTTAGTGGTGGTTTTGGAAAACAGTCCGGGCAGTGCTCAACCAAGCATGTAGCCTTTCTCTGTCAAAAACCAAAGTGAAATGACATTTTTGGAGTCACTCACTTCTTTAAAAGCAACCAAGCATCTGAAAACACTCAATGGATTGGAAGAAAGTTGTACAAAGTTTTGTGATCCTCAGGAGAGGAACAAAAGTTTGGAAGAAAGTGTAGCTGCCAAACTGCAGGAACAGACAATTCACCAGGAAGGGAGCGAATGGCCTACAGTGTGTGGAAAACCGCCCACTCTCACTGAACGGGGACACGTCCGCCCCAACGACAACAAAATGACGTTGGTGGAGACAGAAGTGAATCTCAATGCTCGGGCGAGCCAGGCTCTGTAAAATGCGCAGGCCCGTGCTCTGCGGGCGGGAATGTAAATTAGTACCATTTTTTTTAGATAGCAATTTGTCAAGGTCCAAAGTAAGACTTTACACTTGGAACTGCGTCGAGAAATTTGTTCTAACAAATTTATCATTGATTCAGAAAAACTGTGAGTGAAGGTGTTCAGTGCAGCCTTGTTCATATTAAGGAAGATTAGAAAAACCTAAATGTTTAATGATAGGGGAATGCTAAAATACATCGGGGCATAGCCATCTGTTATGGGCAGCATGTTCGTGAGCCCCTCCCCCTTTCACATGTTGAAACTCTGACCCCCAGGAGAATGGTATTGGCAGATGGGGCCTGTGGGAGGTAATCAGGTCATGATGGGGTTATATATGCCCTTCTAAGAAGGCGACAGCCGTCTGTAAAACATGAAGTAGGTTTTCACTGGAGCCCAACCATGCTGGTGTTCTGATCTTGGACTTCCAGCCTCCAGAACTGTGATAAATATTTGTTGTTTAAGTTACCCAGCCTCGGGTATTCTGTTAGAGCAGCCCAAACAGACTAAGACAACATTCACATATAAAATATTATGCAGTCTTTAAATTACATTATCTTGAAATTCACTTGATAACATCAGCAATATTATTATATACTGTAAATTATAATAAAGGAGAATGATATATAATACCTATCTGGGAAATCTATGTCAAGAAAAAAGTGAAAGAAAATATAATAAAACATCAATAATAGTTACCACTGTTAGATGAGGATATGCATGGTTTCTATTTTTTGTTTATATACTTTTGTACTTTAAAAATTATAATAATTTAAAAAGTTATATATAATTAATATATATTATTACTTTAATAATTGAGAAATGTTATGTTAAAAAGAGTAAATATTCGGTGTTTTAAAAATTTCAACTGAGCCAGCTGGACCTGAAAATGGAGGCCGCACCTGCCCGGCGAGGAGGGCCAGCCCGGCCCCTGCGGTTTGTGGGAGAGGGGCCCCGCTGGGCCTGGGCGGGACGACTGTCGTCACACTGAGCACTCGGGACTTCCCGTTTGGCCAGCCGTCCAAACCCTACTGAGTGAGTGTGACAAGAGGTAAAAGTGCAGAGGGTGAAAAAATCCCCTTATAATATTTCTGTTCTTTTCCAGGTTTTTGTTCCTTCCCCTTCAGGGTAAATTCTAAGTTTTATCTTTACATTTTGCCCGGTTAATATTCTGAAAGTGAAGATTAAGAGAGTGAGACATTTAGAACTTTCCCAGCAAAGTTAATTAAAGTGGCCTGGGAAAGGCATGGCTGAGATTTCCTTGTATTTAGGTTTGAGATGAAGCTGTGCATTTCCAGGCTTTAGCTGCCCACTTGTGAGTCTGTTTCTAGTTTTGTTGATTAAAAAAACCAAAAAACTTGCTTTTTTAGCCAAAGTTGAAAGAGACTCAAACTTTGCCCAGTACCTCTAAAAATAGGCTAGAAATCACAGTGCAGAACCAAGAAGAGAAGGGCTGGTTGGCAGTGTCGTTGGCTGCTTTCCGTTTGTCCGTCCAGATACACTTTGCAGCCCTCATCCTGGTCTCTGCTGATAAGGCTGGTCTTTACGGACTGCATATGGGTAGGGTCAGTGCCTTCCAAATTCCAGCTGGGTTTGGCCAGTGGAAGGCACAGGCTGGAGACGGGAAAGACCTTGAAGTGTTTACTTTCCTGCCTCACTGCCTGCTGGACCAGGACTGGTTGGTGGCTCCTTCTTATAGGCAGTCTCTCCTGACAGCCGCAGCTCTCAGTAGCTGATTCCTTGCTCTCTCCAGGAAGTGGGTCATAGTAACTTCCTGTTGCCTGGATTTTAAAATAGAGCAGGAACTCTGGACACTGGCTTTTGTCTTGGCCTTGCTGAGGATGGATGGACTTTTTCCACGGCAGAAAAAGGAGATGGTCTTTGAGAATGGTGTCCACCATTCTCCCATGTCACGCAACATTTCAATAAAACCTCTTTCCTTTTACACTGGCATCTGCTTCATGAGTTTGGCTTTTGTGGAGACAGGCAGCTGAACCTCTGTTTTTGTTCAGTTACAAGACCAAGGTCAATAGTTGGCTTTCACTCTAGGCCAGCCAATGGTATTTTAATTCCTTAGACCCAAAGAGGCCTGAGTGAGAAGTCCAGACAGGTCAAGAAAATGCATCATTGAAAAAGCAGTTGGAGACCCTAAGCCTTTGGCAAGAATGAGAAGAAAGACCTCTGCCGGGCCCTTTGCCCATAACACTTCTTTCTCCACCAGGTGCACCATTGAACTCTGCAACACCCTTCAAGGTCAGGCGAACTGCCACCTTTGGCACATAATTTTCATGACACCCCTTTTACGTCTCAACAATCTATTGGCTCCTTCATCTGTTTTCCCATTAAATTTTAAGCATGTTTTTATTATAATTTTAATCACATTATTTACACTTCTTTCATTGTTTGTTTATCGCTCTATCAACTAGGCTTCTTGGAGGGCAGAAATATGTTCCATTCATCTCAGTATCCTCAAGATGTTGCAGTTCAATGAAATGAAACTGAGCAGAGGAAGAGATTTGAACTTTTTTTCTATTCACCGTTTTAGATGTGTTAGTCAGAGCCTCAGCATAAAGCAGTGCTATGAATATTTCCCAGCTCACATTTAGACCAGGAGACCCAAGACGGACCTACTTGGTGACAATACGCAGTGTGCTCCAAAGCCGGCAGCTCTTTCAGCCTGCTTGGTTTAGCCTTGATTGGTTTAATGTGAGGATGAAATAAGATAATGCGTCTAAGGTGCTTGTTAGTGAAATTATTAAAATATTAGTAATCTTATACTACACAGACTGAGGAGAAATATTGGATGACACATAGTAAAGTTATTGAGTCAAAGGGATTCTCTTAATGAATTGCCGTGTGACCCAACAATTGTTCCCCACGTTTTCCCTGCCGCTGCATGGAAGATAGGTGATACCACGTGTGGGGCACATTCCCAGGATCGTTCCTAGGGACTGGCATGGGGAAAAGGACGCATGCAGATTACGGGCAATTTCAGGTGTGCTTGCTGGAACTCTCTATGCCCTTTCCCTGCGTCTCATACTGGAATATCTGTGAGTAAATATAGCATAGTTATAAAACAACATGGCTACTCTTATTAATTTATTTTTTGTGCACAAAACTCAGTTCTTCATTATTTCTAGTAAATTACTCTGGCACACATCCGTTTTCACACACCGTTTTATGAAACCCAGCTGCTAAATCTATTATTGAGGTCCTGAGGATTTAAGGCTGGCTACCAGCACACACTGTGAGATGTTCGCAAACTCTTCTGCTAGCCATAAGAATGATAAAAAGTGTTAAGTGTGCCATCTGAATAGTCCCATGGACAGTCACAACAGAGAATGAAGCTGCAGTGTCCTGTAAAGAGAGGGCTAAGGCTATGTGGCCATGGAGAGGACAGGGGAGTACATTGTGCCAGTGCAGGTCACAAGCAAGAGAGCGCACGTGTCTGTGTTCCCCTGGGATTATATTAGCTCGAGTGTGGGATGGACCAGGTGCTTTCTCAGAATGACAAACCAACTTCCCAAACTTTCATGCGCTTTGGATGGGTCCACCTACCAACCAGTCCCTTCTTTCCCCAGGCTGGACTGACAAGCCTCTTGGGTCCAGCATGCCCCCTGTGCCTTTTTAACTTCTGTGGCACATGTGCCTGCTTTCTCCTGGTTGCATCTCCAACCTGCGAAGCGGGGAGGGCTTTTTTCTCTATCCTCTTATCTTGCTAGCTTTTCGGGCACTCAGAGTAAGAACCTCCCCCTCCTGCCATCTTAGCCGATGGGGGCGACTCGCCAGCACTCCTACTGACTGTTTTATGGTACCGGTCTCAGCAGAATCATGTACTGACTACCGGACAAAACCAGCTAGGGACCCCTGAGTCTGACATCTGACAGAAATGGACAGTCTGAGCTGTGTACTACAGTTCACAGGGCCTGCCTCTAAGCCTGGTTTTACTGACGGCCTTGGAAGCAAGTATCTATCAGAGATTCTTGTGGCCACATGGACTGGGATTGTGAAAGTATTAGGGAGATATTAAGAATGAAGAATTTATAGAAAGAATTTACCAACTCAATACTATTACTCATAAATATACTGCATTTTGTCAGACCAGGAAGGGGAAAGAGGATTTAAAAGACTGTCCAAGATGTCACAAAGATTGATAGAGTTTACTTGACTAAGAAAAGCAGACCAGTTAAGTCCAATTTCAGACTTTTAAATATGTGAGAGCCCTGCAACTTCTTATCTTTGCCCCCAGGCAGACGTGAATTCTTTCTTGCTAAGACCTGAAGACCTTATTCGCCACTGTCTCCTGTCATTTCCTCTTAAATCCTAGACCTACTATTGTTTCTTGCTCTCCCAATGGAGCCAGTAGAGATACCCACAGGCCACGCCAGAGAAACTGGTGAACTGGGCAAAGGGCAAAGTAAGCCAGGTTGGAAAGGAATATGTCAGTTTTTATTTAGAGCCCAAGATAAAATGCCTGGAGCAGCTTGGATTCAAAAGGTAACCAGATGTAGCAATAAAAGAAGATACGACGCTTAGGAGTAAACTTAAATGTGCAGATTTTATATGGGGAAAATCTTTAAAACACACTTGAAAGACATAAAAGTAGACTTGAACAAATGGGAAGAAATCCCTGTGCTTGGATAGGATGACTCAGGATCTTAAATATCGTGGAGATACCAGTTCTTCCTAAGTTAATGTGGTCCCAGCGCAAATACTAAGAAGACTTTTTTCTGGAGCTCGGCGAGCTGATCCTGAAGCTCAGACAGAAAAACAAACACAACATGCAAGAATAGTCAGGAGAACACAGAGGGAAGAGAGCTGCCTACAAGATATTCTAATGTCCTGTGTTGTCTCTGTAGTTAAAACAGTGTGATACCGGCACAGAGAGACAGTTGAGGAAATATATGTGGAACTTTAATACATGATAAAGGGTTTTCCAATTACTGGGCAAATAATGGACTTTTTAATAAATGTGGTGAGGACCACCGCATAGATATACACAAGAGTAGACCTCGGGTGGATCGAGAATGAAACTCACCAGTGTTAAGAGAAAATATGGGTGACTTTCTCTAACACATAGGTGTGAGGACATGCTCTTTAAATGTAACTCAAAATCCAGATGCAACGAAAGAAAGGACTGATAAATAAAAAGAAATACCTAGAAATAAAAAATAATTTCATAGGAAACAAAAATCATTATAAAGTCACAAGACAACTGGGAGAAAACATTTGAAACAAAGAAACTTAAAGAGCTGACCCTAATATATAAAAGTAATGGATGTGGGAGGTGTTCCGGCTTCTCCCGCTTTCTCCTAGCTTATCATTCAGTCTTCACCCTGGGTTTTCTATAGAGGCTGAAATAATTAGCTTGCTGTAGGGCTGGTCTGATTAAACATTTCATTCAGCCACTTTGTTGTTATTTTTTGCTAAATTGTACTTTCACTCCCTGTGACCTGCTTGATTTATAAGTGTTTTCCCAGATCATATTCTGTGCTGGGCTCTGCACCTGGTGTTTTCCCTGGGCCAGCGGAGGTGACCAGTTTGCTGGGCTCTCATTTTGCTGAGGGTTCCCAATGAGATCCGCTCCTGTGTGGGCGGAAGGAGGTTCTGGGAAGGGTGGTGGATTGAAGGGCCCCTTTAACAGATTAATATACTCAAAAATACACTTAGTTTACAATGTTAGGAATTTCCAGGTGTTGTTAGACAGGGGGCCCTTTATGCTGTCCCAGAAGAGTGGATACGTTTTCAAAGGAGTGGGTAAAACAAACCAGTTTTAGGTCATAGATATCTAAACCAAATCTTCATTTTTGTCTTAGTTACCTTAGGAACCATAGTTGAATGCTCACGGGCTAAATTTCATTGTCATCAAAATCATTAAAGTGTCGTGAATGGACAGCGGAAAGATAATGATGTTCTGGAATGAGAGAATGTTCTGGAAGATTAAAAGAATACTGCCCACACTGCCCACCCCTACCCTCTTCTGATAATGGGGTCCAGCTTTAACCAGAGATGCATGCTCACATCAGGGCAGAAGAATGCATTTACTCAAAGCACATTCTTGTAGCTCTTCGGTCTGAGCCTGAGCTGCAGCGACCTGCAGCTGCTGCGACCACAGCTCCCTGCATCTGCGGAGGGCTTTCTGCTTTTGGAAAGCACTTCCATGTCCCTGGTCTCATGTGATCTTCACGTGGCCCTGTGAAACAGGCAGGGGCAGACACTATCCCCCGCTTTTGCAGGCGAGCTGACTGGGGCTGAGAGAGGCTGCAAGACGTAAAGAGACGGCCTGGTGAAGGAGCCTGGATCAGGAGCCAGGGCACCTGGGAAAGATGGCAACCTGGCCCTTGTGTCTTGAGCAAGTCGGTCCACAGAGGTTTCTGAGGCTTCACTCCAGCTTCAATCAAATGAGAGGTTTGCGCAAGATGAGCGTGAGGGCCCTCCCAGGGTGGCTGTTTCAGGATTTTGTCACTTGCTGGACATCACCAGGAATTAGTCAGTGCGTGAGAAACAGTGTACAAGGCCCTTGAGCTGCAAAATTCTTCCCCTTCCTCTACCCCTCACAGGCTGAACAAAGGACTCACTTGGGATGGGGGTAGACTTGTTCCTTCTACAGACTACAGATGGAAAGAATGAGCTTTCCTGTCGGATTACAGGAAATTTCTTAAGTTTGTTTTCTTTTGTGAAAATATATTTTATTTTATTTATTTTTAGAGAGGGGCAGGGAGCGAGAAAGTGAGGGAGAAAAACATCGATGTGTGGGAGAAACATTGATTGCATGCCTGTCGCACTCCTGCAGCCGGGGACCAGGCCGCAAACCCAGGCTGTGCCCGGACCGGGATTTGAACTAGCAAACTTTCGATTTGAACTAGCAAACTTTCGGTTTGCGGGACAATGCCCAAACCAGTGAGCCACACCAGTTAGGACTTACGTTTATGTATTTTCTTGTATTTTTTCAATTCTTCCTATCTCTTTCTTCCTTTTTCAGCTTTATTGAAGTATGATTTATATGCCGTTAAATTCACCCATCGTAAGTGTATGATTTGGTGCTTTTTAAAGTAAACTGCTAGAGTCGTGCAGCCATCACCACAACTGGGTTTAGAACTGACCCTAAGAAGTTCCTCTGTGGCCGCCCGTATCGGCCCCCATGCCCTCTCCAGCCCCAGCCAACGCCGACATGCTTTCTGTCGCTATACCTTTTCCTTTGCTGAACATTTCCTATAAGTAAAGTCATGTAACATGCAGTCTTTTCCATCTGGCTTACTTAACCTACCATAATGTTTTCAAGGGTTATCCACGTAATAAGTATCAGTACCTCATTCCTTTTTATTGCTAAATAATATTCTATTGTATGGGTGCGCTACATTTTTTAAACAACATTTTGTTCATATATTCATCTGCTGATGAACCTTGGGTTGTTTCCACATTTTCGCTATTATCAGGAATGCTACTATGAACACTCACGTACAAGCCTTTGTGTGGACATATTTTTGTTTCTTTTGGCAAAAGTCCTAGAAATAGAAATGCAGGGTTGTTTTCTTAAGTTTTTATGCAGAATTTGAATCTCTACTTTTAGCTCTTATACTTGAACAAAAGATTCACAGAAAGTATGTGAGAGAATAAATGTGTAACCTGTTTTAATATGTTTTTAAAATATATTTTATTGATTTATGCTATTACAGTTTTCCCAATTTTTTTCCCCTTTATCCCTCCTCCACCCTGTACCCCAACCCTCTAGCACTGCCCCCCTTAGTTCATGTCCATGGGTTGTACATACAAGTTCTTTGAGTTTTCTGTTTCCTATACCATTCTTAATCTCTCCCTGTCTGTTTTATACCAATTATGCTTCTTATTCCCTGTACCTTCCCCCCTCCATTCTTTCCCTCACCCTTCCCACTGAAAACCCTCCATGTGATGTCCATGTCTCTGGTTCTGTTCCTGTTCTAGTTGTTTACTTAGTTTTTGGTTTTGTTTTGTTTTTAGGTTCAGTTGTCAATAGTTGTGAGTTTGTTGTCATTTTACTCTTCATAGTTTTTAATCTTCTTCTATTTCTTAGATAAGTCCCTTTAACATTTCATGTAAGAATGGCTTGGTGATGATGAGCTCCTTCAACTTGACCTTATCTGGGAAGCACTTTATCTGCCCTTCCATTCTAAATGATAGCTTTGCTGTATAGAGTAATTTTGGATGTAGGTCCTTGCCTTCATGACTTTGATTACTTCTTTCCAGCCCCTTCTTGTCTGCAAGGTTCTTTTGAGAAATCAGCTGACAGTCTCATGGGAACTCCTTTGTAGGTAACTGTCTCCTTTCCTCTTGCTGCTTTTAAGATTCTTTTTTTATCTTTCATCTTGGGTAATGTAATTATGATGATCCTTGGTGTGTGCTTCCTTGGGTCCAACTTCTTTGAGACCCTCTGTGCTTCTTGGACTTCCTGGAAGTCTATTTCCTTTGCCAGATTGGCGATGTTCTCCTTCGTTATTTGTTCAAATAAGTTGTCTACTTCTTGCTCTTGTTCATCTCCTTCTGGCACCTCTATGATTCAGATGTTGGAACTTTTCAAGTTGTCACAGAATTTCCTAAGCCTCTCCTCATTTTTTTAAAATCTTGGTTTTTCCTTCTGTTCCGGTTGGGTGTTTATTTCTTCCTTTTGTTCCAAATCATTTATTTGAGTCCCAGTTTCCTTCCCTTTGCTGTTGGTTCCCTGAATATTTTCCTTTATTTCACTTTGGGTATCCTTCATGTGTTCTTTCATTTTGCGACTGAGCTCAATTAGTTCTGTGAGCATCCTGATTACTAGTGTTTTGAACTCTGCATTAGATGGGTTGGCTAGCTCCTTATCACTTAGATCTTTTTCTGGAGTTTTCATCTGTTCTTTCATTTGGGCCATATTTCTTTGTCTCAGTGCACCTGTTATGTTTTAAAGGAGCAGGGCCTTAGGTATTCACCAGGGTGGGGCAACCCTCTTTGCTGCTGTGGTGCTGCCTGTAGGGGAGGGGCCAGAGAGGGAACAATGCAACTTGTTTGGTCCACTGTGGCCCCATTTTCCAACTAACTCTCTCATGTGAGACTGGGAGTTTCTCCCACCTGTTCTGCTCCAGACCTCAGCTTCCTCATCCTCGAGATCTAGAAAAGGCCTGTTCTCTGGTAAACATTTTATACCCCTAGAGCTCTTGGTGAGTTCTGCAGGATTCCTCTTTGGAGTGCCTCCCTAGTTATGTGGCTGGCTGATGAAGTTCAAGGTCTAAATTGTGCTACACCTCAATTCAAATGAGTTTACAATGAATTTTGAGTTTCTGTTTTCCATGTAGAATTTTTCTGAATATGTGGAAGTGAGATGTACTAGTCATTACCTTTGGAGGGCCCAAACACTAAAGAGGGAGAGAAAGTACGAGAACCTACATTGCCCCCCTTTTGACAAAGATCAGTTTTAGAGAAATTCATGTACGTACACACCACCCCCAACCCCAAACCAACTTGGAGTTGTAAAGCATCGTTTTCAAATCAGACCCCACCGGGGGAATGGTTTGTGTGGGAGTTGCACTATAAAATAAAATAGAAAAATTCCCCAAGTGACAAGCAAACAGAGCCTGTGTGGTAAACAGCCCCAGAAGGAGCAAGTATTCTGTGCTGGCCTCTGACTTTCTTGCCCCGAGTTTTCACTTCTCCCTTGGGTTTCTTTAACTTTTTCCTTTATTCTCACTACCACAGTCTCCAAGGATTTGTAGATCTTTATTTTTTTTTAGGCTGAAGCATAGACAAAAATTCTCTTTTCCCCCTCCCTTCACTGAGGAAATTTTTGAAAGCAACAACTGAGAGAAAGCAAGACAGAAAATGAAGGGCGGAGGAAGAACTGGGATGAGAACTCAGTGTATGGCTCTGATCGCGAGGACATTAAATCTCTCTGTGAGAGTCCCAAGGAGATAACGTGTGGCAATTGGATTGTTCACATGGGCATGTTAGAGAGGAGTTTTCAAATTAATTGTATTAGTAGAATAAAAGAGAAGACATTGGGAAAATGGTATCTCTTCATTCTGACCAGAGCAAGAGGTCAGGAAAGGGATTTGTCGAATCTGTCAATGATCTGTGCAGGTCTTCATTGGAGGTGGTAATGAGCTGTGCTTCCACTGCCAGAGCTGGATGGGAGACCCACACAGGGGAGGGAGACTCCAACAGCGGTCAGGAGACAAGGACAGTAGCTTTTCCCAGTGTTACCCTCTCCAGCTACTCACCAACCAGACGCATATCTAAGAGGGAAATTGCAACCTGACTCTTTCCACAGCCAGTCTCCGCTGCGGTTGCAGGCATCAGAGAGCTGGGCTCAGGAAGGAGCAGAGGGAGCCAGGGGAGAATTGGGGCTTCCCCAGGTCCTGACCACACAGGCCTCTCCACCAGCAGCAAACTGGAGTCTGGCCGGCCATCGGAGTCCGGTCACTGAATATATTTTGACACCACCTTTGCTTAATTTCCAAATGTCCTTGAAACAAGCCATTCTCAGAAAGCTGCCAACTTAGAGTGTCTTGTCTTCTACTGTTTTAATTAAATTTAATTAAACTGTTCTAATTAAATTTCTCACCACCTTAGAGCATGCGGTCTGGGAGTCAGATTTAATTTGATTTATTAAAGTAATGTGCTGCCGAGTGAAATTTATATCTGTTTCATTAGGTTTGTTGGTCTGTAGATGGTTCACTCTGATGCCTCATGGGAGAAGACTATTTCCCTTCATTTTTTCCTCATAAGCACCAACTCTGTAGCTTCTCGTGCTCCCTCAGGGGAAACTCAAATGGAAGCCAAATTAAGAGGTGAAACAGCAGCAGCAGTAAGGCCAGGGTTGGACGAAGAGAGCCAAAAAAGACCAAAGGAACTATGGAGGGAGGAGGAGCATGAGAAAAACCAGAGAGGAAGGACAAGGTCAAACACCAGGGGAAGAGTTGAGAACTCTTCCACTATCTTCTGGATTTTGTGTTTGGCCTGAGTGTCTCATAGTAAGACCTTCTGTCTGCCAATGGACTGGGCCTTCCCCAGCCTCACAATCATTAGGGTGACGCCGGGCTGGTTACACACCAACCCCTATAGCCGGGAGGGTGGAATCTAATGTCCGTCACTTCCCTCTGTGGGCTGGCTCTCTCCTTTTTCATTTGGCTCTTTTACTTTAACAGCTCCTTGCAGGGAAACTTCTCTCTTTCAATATCCATCTTGTTACCCCTGGGGAAGCATTCTGATTGACCTTCCTTGGGTAATCCAGAAACAATCGTTCCCAAAGTCCACTGAGCTCAGTGCGGACAAGGGCGTGGTTAGTATGGGAGGTGAGAGAGGACGAAGTGGGCTGAGTAGCTCTGTGGCAGAGGTAAGTGGAGGCCAAGGAGTGTTAAGTGTTAACAGCACGCAGCAGGGGGCATGGGGAGTTCTGATCAGAGAGAGGCCACTCATGAGAAAGTGGTCCTAAGAGACATTTTTGGGTCTTATTAGAAAGAAAAATAATTGGAGATGCATATGCAAAAAATGAACTTTGACTCATACTTCTCACTCTATACACAAATTAACTTAAAATGGGTCATAGACCTAAACATGAAACCTAAAATTATAAAACTTCTAGAAGAGAACTTAGAAAAAAACCTTGTGTTGTACAAAGATTCCTGAACTATGACCACAAAAACAAGATGCACAAAATAAAACATTAGTAAAGGGAGACTTTGTTCAAATGAAAAAAACTCAGCTCTGCAAAAGATACCGCGAAGAAAATGAAGAGATGAGCCAGACTGAGAAAATATTTGCAAAACACGTATCTGAGAAGAGACGTGTATCCATGATATATACAAAGCTTTCAAAACTCAATAATAAAAACACAAGCAACCCAATAAAAATGGATAAAAGATTTTAATAGACACTTCACCAGAGAAGATCTCTATGTGTGTATATATATATGTATATGTGAAGATATATATATATGAATATATATGTACATATACAGTAAGTAAGCATACATCAGAAGATGCTTACCACCATTAGTCACAAGAGAAATGCAAATTAAAACCCAAGTGGGAAACTACATCTATTAGAATGGCAAAAAAACAAAAACAAAAACAAAAAACCCTGACAATACAAGCGCTAGTGAAGATATGGAAAAACTGGAGTTCTCATATAGTACTGGTAGGAATGGAAAATGGTCTAGTCACTTTGGAGAATAGTTTGGCAGTTTCTGATTTGTAAGGAGAGAGATATGAGACATTAAGTTCCATTCTAACAACCTCAGGAATAATGGCTTAGAAGTGATAAATATAGGTAATACATTGAAGCAAAAATTTATGACTTATTGGCTAGTTCATTGTTATTGATGGTAAGAGAAAGGAATAGTGCTTAGGTTAATTGGTTGTTCAGCAAATGTCCACTCCCTTCCTGCTCTACTTCACTGGTTCAAAGCGGGAGTAGACGCTCCTGTCTTATTGACAGGGGCCATGGACTCAGGCCTGGCTCCAAATAGAGGCTTTAATTGGTTTGGCAAATCTATAGTTTCAGTACAATCCTTATCAAAATTCCAATGGAAATTTTTCACAGAAATAGAAAAACAGTCCTAAATTTTTTGTGGAGCCAAATAAGACCCAAAATAGCCAACGCTAATAAATATTGGTAAAAGTATTTTATTTTAAGGGTCCCAGTTCGATTCCCAGTCGGGGCACATGCCTGGGTTGCGGGCCAGGTCCCCAGTGAGGACCATGTGAGAGGCAACCATACATTGCTTTCTCCTTCCCTTCTCCTCTCTCTGAAAATAAATAAATAAAATCTTTTAAAAAAAAGTATTTTATTTTACCAATATTAGTAAAAAAAATGAATAAGTGAAATGTGGGATAGCTAAGAGAGAATTCTCTAAACAGAGAGGGGAATCAGAACTCAGGTGAAGGCACTGAACTTAGCAGCAAGAGAATCAGTTCACACAGAGGTTAAAGCTGTGAGAGGCTGTGCATTAAGTGGAAGGTGTCTGGAGAGGGCGAAGTATAGAAACAGTAGCAAAAAGGTAAGGACAGGCCCCTGGGGCTGTCAGTGTACGGGGGTGGGGTGGGGGGGGGTGAAGGGGTGGGAGGACGGAGAAGGAGTCTGTGGAGGACACAGAGAAAGGATGATTGAAGAGGGAGGGGAGAGCTGGGGCCTGGTAGCCTCACGCAATCCAGGGGAGGGAAGGGTTTCAAGGAGTGAAGGGTCAATAGTATCAACTGCCGTGAAGAGGTCAAGAAGAACAAGATCTGGGGGGAAAGCCTAGAATTTCTTTCAAGCGGAGTCATGGGTGAACTTGGAGATGCTTTCTAGTGTGTAAAAAATGTTGATGAACATCAAACAACATATCTAGAGATCATTGAAACAATATAGAAATTAATAAACTGTAGAGATAGCTCTTTCTATTTAAGGTGCCCAAAGTAATTGAGAGCAAACTTTGGCTTCTAGGGTCATTGTCAAGAAAATGTCATATGAAACTGGATGCACAGTAATGATTTTACAAATAGAAAAAGTAGAAACCATCACATCCTTCAAATACTCTATTTTTTCTTCATTCTTTTCCCTTTGGAAACAAAGAAAGTAACTACAGAGAATTCTAACAGAGAAAACGTATATTTGCGCCTAAGCCAAGCATTTGGGAAGCAGAGGCCATCTAGAAAAGGCAAACAGCATATTAATTCACAGCAGCAATGGCTTTCATAAATAATAGCTGGATATCAAGAAGAGCCTGTGACATGACCTGGAACTCCGATGACAAGTTGAGAGTGCAGGATAAAACTTTTTAGTAAAAAGGAACTCGGGGTGGTGGGTGGGGCGGGCTCTTTAAATGGGGACTATTTACTTGGCCAAATGTGGTCATTCACGAAGAGTGATTATGGAGTCTAAGGGATTCAGTTATCTGATGGAGAGTAAGAAGCCAAGGCTCACCCAGTGTCGTGATGGATGCGAAGGAAGCAATAAGGATGCCCTGTGTTTCCAAGCAAACTGTCTCAGTGAGTGGCTAACCCCAGATATGCAGCCAGCAAACTCTAAGAAAGAACTCTGTTGAAACGACAGTAGGAAATTCTACAACCTAATAAAGGCTGCAGGGAGAAAGGAGTTAGAAATAGTGATAGTTTAAAGTTCAATTACAATGAAATTATTACTAACTTAATAGTAACAGAGAAGGAAACAAAACAGTAACTCCTTAAAAAGGGTTGACCAAAATGTTCCACAAGAGCGATAAAACATGCCCATTTGGTTTTTTTTGTGTTTTGGGTTTTTTTTTGGTTTCTTATCGTTATAAATGATGGACTATCAAAGCCACAGAAAACCCATTAATCAAGACTGTAAACAATTAAAATCTTTTTCCAGATCCGGGAAAGCATCGGAATGATCAAGACAGTGCCAAAAAAATAGAACATAAATTTCAGCCAGCTCTTCGGATCTGGGAAGTGTTTGGGCTCCCCAGCCAAAAAGTCAGAGAGCAACAAGTCTAAACTAAGCTGATAACAACTGATCATTAATTAGAACTGAAGCCAACTATCAGTCTAGAGAAATGTCTTGGCTACTCAGCTAAGAGCCAGAAAGCCAAAGGTCCAACCTGGGTTCATGATAATTAATCATAGGCAAAGCCACTGCCCAGGGAAAAAACCCTATTAACGAAGGGGTGCCTTTGAGAAGAAGCAGCCCCATGAGAAGCTGGCAGGGACACTCCTGGGGAAAGAGAAGGCAGGGGACCCTGTCCACTCAGCCCAGAGGCTCACACTGAGCTGAAAGCCGTGGAATTGATAATCATGTGTAACAAAAGACAAACTTAGCATCTGACAACTGGTCTTTACTGCAAGTGCATTTTTTAAATGAGATACCATCAAAATAGGAGGAAGGTACAAGTAGGAGAGAAAAGGAACAGAAAAGGAGATGATTTAAATAAAAGGTGTCCAAAGGAAAATTCAATATTGATAGCACCAAAAGTCAGTCACCAAGTGCAAATATGTAAAAATGACTGTCTATGACTGGGAAAAGGAATTATGTAGAGACAGTTTAGGGGAGATTTAAGAATTGGATTTCATTTATAAATTAATGTGTACTGATATTTAATTTTAATTCTGCATCTATGAGAAGGCATTTTCCTATTTAATCAGACAAGGCACAAGCACCTTTTAATGTACACATCCATTTTCCTTATAATAACATTGTATTTCAGGGATTCTAGGCTGCACATTATTTTCACATTTTAGTATCTCTGAAGTCAGAATGTACTTTACAACCACATGTCACAATATAATTGGAAGTGCTTTTATTTTCTTACTGGTATCCATCAATGACATTTCTTTTTTTTTTTTTAAGATTTTATTTATTTATTTTTAGAGAGATGAGAAGGGAGGGAGACAGAGAGGGAGAGAAACAGCAATGTATTGTTGCTCCTCACATGGCCCTCACTGGGGACCTGGCCTGCAACCCAGGCATGTGCCCTGACTGGGAATCGAACCGGGACCCTTTGGTTCCCAGCCCGCGCTCAATCCACTAAGCTACACCAGCCAGGGCCATCAGTGACATTTCTTACACTTGGTGTGACTTGGATATGATGCCACGAATAGCCCCTTGCAATGCATGGTCTCCCTGCAGCAGGTGGGTGATGTGGCTGCACATAACTGACTTCCTGCTACAGTGAAGGACCCCACCCCTTCCCCTGTGGGGTCTGACATTTAGAAAGCTGGGGTGTGCCTGAGGGCCATTTTCAATGCGTAAGAGCTAAGCAGTTCCAAGATAGGTTTGTACGTGTCTCATGTAGAAGGAACAGGGCCATTCTGGCTGGGCTCTGAGATCTTTGCAGGCAATCCAACTTGTGAGCTCGCCCACTCATCCTGTACGGAGCACAGGTTCTTCATGGGAACAAGGGGGAGGCATTGGGCTGCACTTGGATTCCTTCTTTACACTGTACACCTATATTGTGCTAAGGACTCATTAAGGCTCGTAACAACACAGGAGAGTTGGCACTAAGTAGCTTCCCCATTTCACAGATGAGGAGTTGAGGCTCCAGCAGGGTGAGTAACCTGTCAAAGACCACACTGCTAATAGGTGTGAAAGCCTGTGCCCGAACACAGGTCTCTGTGGCTTCAGAGCCCATGTGTTTAACCTGACATCACCCTGACTACAGAGACAGTCTTTGGACGAGAAATACCACTGGTGATTTGTAAGGACTGGATAGGAAGCGGGGAGATGGAAGAGAATGGAGAAACTTGATTTTAAGCAAGAGGAGCAAGTGCAGGTAAGGAAGATGCTCAGCCTTGAGCTTTGATAGTATCTATAACTGGGTTTTCATTCCATGGAAGTGGATGGTGGGACCCGTGGCTCTGAGCACACTGCTTCCATAGGCTTGCACACAGACCTCAGGAACCTGAATGAGTAAGCTATTTACATAATCCTTGGAATTCAGATGGCATGTAATAAACCTGTTCCATTTTTCCATCACGAAAAGATGCAAGTTTTAGTCCTGGAAAAGCCGGTTAAAATTCTTAGTGTTTTAATTATCTAAAGAAGGAATTATTTGAGTGTTATATTCAAATCAGAACTCCACGTGTGCCTGTGTGGGGTTTGTGCGTGCGTGTGTGTTCAAAGAGGCAAACCATTTTAAAAGCTGTAAAACGTAATTACTTGGGTAAGCTTTGAACATGTGTGATATTTCACAAATACCAGTCTGATATATCTAGGTCATGTTTACATATTTTAAGACACATTAGGGTAATTTCCATGGGGAAAAAATGTGTGTTTCCCCCAAATTTTATGTAAATGGTGATTTTGAGTGCATAAGTACATTTTTGGTTAAGGAGAACATCATTGTCACTTAATATATTACTGGAGATATACACAGATGTTGTTTATGTTTGTGTTTTATGTGAATTGCCTTTCAATGTAGAAGAAATGTATACATAAAATTTAAACTTGCTATGTTTTACATATTTAGTTTGTGTAGTTTGTTTATATTTCACAGAAAGCAAATACAGGAAAGCATATTGCATTAAGCTTTCTGATAGCTTTAAATAAGATGCCCTGAGTTTGTTAAACTTTACAGACTCTGAGAGCTTGTAAGGGACAATTCAGGGAGAGCGTATGTCCCGCCGCACCCCATGTGACTGGTTTCTGCAGTTAGCTGGCCTCTCACTGTCCCCGAAACTGTCATTCACACCGGCATTCCTTCGCTCATGATATTTCTTTGCCCATTCCATCTCAGAATGCGTTTCCTGTGGCCTTGTCAGGTCTTACCTCTGTTAGTTTCCTGTGGCTGCTGTAACAAATGACCACAAAATTAGTGGCTTAAAACAACACAAAGTCATTCTCGTACAGTTCTGTAAGACAGAAATCTGACATCGGTGTCACTGGGCTGAGTCCAGGGGCCAGCAGGGCCACGCTCCCCGTGCAGGCTCTGGGGTGCAATCCTTTCTGGTGGCTGCTGGCCGTCCTTGAATGGTGGCCACGTCACTCCAGTCTCTGCCTCCACGATCTGGTCGTCTCTCCTCTGTGTTAACTCTCCTTCTGCCTCTCTGCTAGAAGGACCCCTGTGAGTGGATTTGGTCCCACCCAGATAATCCAGGATAACCTGCTCGTATTAAGACCTTAACTTGGATCCTTTTTCCTTATAATATTTACAGGTTCCAGGGCTTAGGGTGGCCATTATTCAGCCCACTATGTTCTATTCTTCTAATCCGTCTCAAATCCCATCTTTTCTGTGAAGTGGGAAAATGGAAAAAGCGCTGTACTGGGGACCAGAAGACCTAGACTCTGGTTTTGACTTAGAACTAACTTACTTTGTTACCATGGGCACCTCACTCCTCCGGACGCCAGCGTTCTTTATTGTAAAATACATGGGTTAAGTGCAGTGTTGTCAGTAGGGCTGCCTGGGCTTTTTAGATGGATAATTCTTTGATGTGAAGGCCCTTAATACACATAGTGTGCCTGGCCCTGAATGCCACTAGGGATCCCAGTCAATGTGACATCCCCACGCACATTTCCCAACGTCCTAAAGTTGTTGGGGAACAACATTGCCCCGGGTGAGACCACTGAAATAAGTCATCTCTGAGAGCCCTTTAAAAAAGAATACATTCACTGATGATTTCCCCCCCTGATTTAGAAGTAAAGCATGCCATGCCATTTAAATATATATTGAAAAAAATAGTTTAAGTACCAAAGAGAAAAATATCATCCAAGATAATTGCTGTAAGCATTTTGACATTATTCATCCAGTGTTTTTTTATCCATTTTAAAACTCAGATTGGATCTCACCATACATTGCTTCCTAACCTGTTTGTTACTTTAAACAATAATTATGAACATTCTTCCGTGTCATGAATTATTCTCCTGAGATGATAAATATCACCATTTTGGCTCTTGATTATATTATGCTTTCAATTCTCCATTTTTCTTATGAATATATAAGAGCATAAAATTTTTGAGAACATATACTGGAGAAAATGTTAATTTGAATGTTAGAAGCAAATGACGATCTTGAAACACTTCCTAGCCAATGAATGTCCTTCCTAGACTCTGCTCCATCCTGGAAGTAGCGAGATCAACAGTGATAGTAACTAACGCTTGTGGAGCATCTTTTGGTGCAACACGCCTTCCAAACATTTGATGTATATTAATCCATTTAACCCCCACTATAAACCCATTAAGTAAAACTCCTAGTAAAAACTGAGGCACAGAGAGACCAAGTAACTTGCCCAAGGCCACATAGTTAATAAGTGCAGAGCTGGCATTTCAGCTCAGGTAGTGTGGCTCCTGGTGTCTGTACTCTTAACCACTGCACCACATCGACTCTTATAAGGGAAAAAACAGAAATTGGGAAGTTCTCGTAGCTGGGGACGTTACCTCTAATTCTTAGGGCTTTAGGAGGAGAGTCAGTCTGCATCATACATAGGTGATGGGTTAAGTAACTGGTGCACTTTTCATTGGAAATTCATTGGGTACCTCTTCTATATTTATTTAGCTGGGTTAGACAGGAGCAGCAAAGAGTGTTCTGTTATTTCTACTCTAGAGCACTATTTCTGGGGGAAGATGATACATTTTGATTTTTCTAGTGAGGTATGAATTCCTTTTTGGAGATCTGAATTATTTGGTGACTTATTTCCAGTTATTTTCCTTCCATATTTTAGTACCCTTTAAAGATGAGCACCTCGCCAGGCCCATGTAGCTTGCTCAGTTGGTTGGAGTGTCATCTCATGTACCAAAAGTTCACAGGTTTGATTCCCAGTCAGGGCACATGCATAGGTTGCAGGTTTTGTCCTTGGTTGGGGTACATGCAGGAAGCAACCAATCAATGTTTCTCTCATATTGATGGTTCTCTCCCTCTCTCTTCCCCTTCCTCTCTTTCTCTCTCTCTGAAATCAATAAACATATAAAAACAAACAAACAAACAAACAAACAAAGATAGCACCTCAGGCTGTTGTGCAGCTGGCTGGCCCTTAATCTAGCTTTCTCTAGAATCTGGGAGTAGTGTTCCCTTGGCTGTTTCA
Source organism: Micronycteris hirsuta (assembly GCA_004026765.1). Lineage (NCBI taxonomy): Eukaryota > Metazoa > Chordata > Mammalia > Chiroptera > Phyllostomidae > Micronycteris > Micronycteris hirsuta. The sequence continues at coordinate 42,056 of PVJI01008053.1, forward strand.
GGCATCTTTTGAGGAATGTGCTTTCCTACTTCCTGCTTTCTCATCACCTGTTGACTGATGGTAAGAAGGTCATTCTCCAAACTAGGGAACGATGGTCAGGTCAAATATTATTTCAATGCTGGGCAGCTGGCACAACGTCGTAGAAAGATGGGAAAGAAGGGAGAAAAGCTTCCGGCCAAGATGGAGGCATAGGTAGACACACCGTGCCTCCTCTCACAATCAAAAGAGGAAAAACAGCAATTTAAAAAACAAAAACAGCCAGAACTGACAGAAAATCGAACTGAGTGGAAGTCCGACAACCAAGGAGTTAAAGAAGACACCTTCATCCAGACCGGTAAGCGAGGCGGAGCTGGGCATAGAGCGTGTGGCCAGACGGCGGTTTGTGCAGAGGTACCGGCAATGCTCCAGCTGCCCGGAGAGGCCCATGGTGGGCGCGCCTGGCCAAAACGCAGACAGCGCCCTAGGCGAAACCCGCGGCTGGCCCACCTGGACCCAGCGGGGCTGAGACTGGTGGACTGGGTGGTCCCTCATTTGCTCGCAATAAACCAGGAGAAAAAGCTGGGGAGCAGAGCAGACTGTGCAACCCACCATCATGGAGAAATAAAGCCTCAAACCACCAATTGAAACCAACTGTGAGGGTTGAGGCAGCGGCAGGAGGAACTCCCAGCCTCACAGGAGAGTTCATTGGAGAGACCCACAGGGACTTGGAACTACACAAGCCTGCCCACCCAGGAGCCAACACAGAAGGACCCAACTTGCTTGTGGGTAGCGGGGAAGTGCAGAGAGCAGAGCAAACGCCATTATTCACTCAGGCCCCGCCCCCACAGGCAGTGTAACAACATAGCAATGTGGGTTGCCCCACCCTGGTGAACACCCAAGTCCCTTTAAAGTAACAGATGCACCGAGAGAGAAAAAAGTGGCCCATTGAAAGAACAGATCAAAGCTCCAGAAAAAATACAACTAAGTGACGAAGAGATAGCCAACCTATCAGATGCATAGTTCAAAACACTGGTAATCAGGAAGCTCACAGGATTGGTTGAAATTTGTTTGAAATTAGAGGAACAAATGAAGGATAAGCTAAAGGAAATGAGGGGAAATGTGAAGGGAACCAATGGAGATGAGAAGGAAACTGGGACTCAAATCAACGGAGTGGACCAGAAGAAAGAAAAAAACATTCAACCAGAAAGGGATAAAGAAACAAGAATTCAAAAACATTAGGAGAGGCTTAGGAACCTCCAGGACATTTTTAAACATCCCAACATCTGAGTCATAGGGGTTCCAGAAGGAGAAAAGGAAGACCAAGGGATTGAAAACTTACTTGAACAAATAATGAAGGAGAACTTCCCCAAGCTGGTGAAGGAAATATACTTCCAGGAAGTCCAGGAAGCTCAGAGAGCCCAAAGAAGTTGGACCCATGGAGGTACACACCAAGGCACATCATAATTACATTACCCAAGATTAAAAGTAAGGAGAGAATCTTAGAAGCAGCAAGAGAAAAGGAGACAGTTACACAAAGGAATTCCCATAAGACTGTCAGCTGATTTCTCAAAAGAGACCTTTCAAGCAAGAAGGGGTTGGAAAGAAGTATACCAAGTCATGAAAGGCAAGGTCCTGCATCCAAGAATACTGTATACAGCAAAACTTTCATTTAGAATGGAAGGGCAGATAAAGTGCTTCTCAGATAAGGTCAAGTTCAAGGAGTTCATCATCACCCAGCCTTTATTATATGAAATATTAAATGAATTTATATAAGGTGTGGGGGAATATCAACAGGGGAGTGGGAGGGGGAGAGAGGAGAAAAACAGAATAAGTAGCATAAGCGGTAGGTAGAAAACAGAGAGGGGGAGGTTAAGAATAGTATGTGAAATGTAGAAGCCAGAGAACTTATGTGTATGACCCATGGACAAAAACTAAAGAGCAGGGAATGGAGGGGTGTGTGTGGGGGAGGAGAATAAAGAGGGGGAATGGGACAACTATAATACCATAATAAAATATATTAAAACATAAAAATAAGAAAATTAAAAAATATTATTTCATGTTTTAAAGTATTATTCATTATTATTATATGTGATATTTAAATGTTATTCATGGATAATTATTCCTTCAGTGACACCGGGGTTCTCTATCTAGAGACACTACATTAAATAAACAGATGAGCAAAAACGACCTCTAGCATATCTTTTAGGTGCTTTCTTAGGATTTCCATCCCTCTGCTTACATTGCCCTTCTGTTCTTGCATGCTATCTACTTTACCATTGAAGCCTTACCACGTAATCACAGTCATTTGGAATCCCCCATCGAAATTCCAACATCCTTGCCATGACTGGTTCTGATGCTCTGTCTTTTCGAATTGTTTGTTGCCTTTCTGTATGCCTTCTAATTTTTTCTTCATAGTCAGACATGACGTATCAAATAAGAGGAACTGCTGTAAACACGCTTTAGCTATGTGGTGGTGAGGTGCAAAGGGAGGGGAAGTGTTCTATAGTCGCAGTGTAACAGAGTGCAGCCAAGAGGGGGGCCCCCAAAGAGGGAGATAATTGGCTCCACACCAAAGGGCCACACCGGCCCCAAATGCTGGCAGCTGTGGCCAATTGTGGGAGGAGCCAGAAATGAGACTCTGGGATTTAAATCCAGGCAGAGCACGGCTTGAGCGTCTCTTTTCTCGACCACACAGCTTGAGCGTCTCTCTTTTTGGGACCACATGGCTTGGGCATCTCTTTTTGGGACCACATGGCTTGGGACCACGTGGATGGTTCTGGGAGCCTGCGTAAGATACATTACCCCAGACTGGGCAGAGGGAGAGGGAAGGACTGTGTGTGTTTAAATAAATAATTCTTTTCCTTTTGAATCTTCATCTGGCGGTGGGCAAAGCGAACCTGGTAAGGGGGAGAAACCCCCGGGTACAAAAAAAGGGGGGTCTTTCATATCGTCCAGCCCCCCATTTGTTCTGTAACAGCAGGATTGGATCTCAGTCTTTTATCTTTTAATTTTTAAAAAAAGATTTTATTTATTTATTTTTAGAGAGATGGGAAGGGAGGGAGAAAGAGAAGAAGAGAAACATTGATGTGTGGGAGATATACCGACCAGTTGCTTCTTGCATGTCCCCAACCATGGACCTGGGAACTGGGACCTGGGACCTGGCCCTGCAACCCAGGCATATGCCCTGACTGGGAGTCGAACTAGTGACCCTTTGGTCCACAGGCTGGCACTCAATCCACTGAGCCACACCAGCCAGGGCAGGTCTCAGTGTTTTAGTGAGCCTGTGTGCCTGAACTGTGAGCTTCAAAAGTGTTTCTCACTTGGTTTTGGTTCCTTTAAGTGGGAAGGATAGCTAGAGTGGGCTGGAGCCATGTATTTCCCTTCTCCTACTTGTAAGGCCAGGCCCGGCTGGAGCTAGGTATTCCCCTTGGCTGGGTCAGTCAGGCTCTGAGGATGCCCCAGCGGCTCAGGCTCTGGTGAGCCGGTCTCCCCTGAAGGCAGGCCTTGCTAGGAAAGACAGAATGCTCTGACTGTTTCACAGGGTTCCCTTTCTCCTCCCCCTGCCAGAAGCCCAAGGGGATTTTTCTCTGGTATTTATTGTGGGAATCCGGTTGAACTCCTGGAGGTGAGTCTCATGATACTGTGAGGGTACCTTCTTGATGGGGTATTCCTGGAATTTTTAACACCCACACTTGTCAATTACAGTTGGGTTTTGCTACCCCAGCCCTGGTTCCTGCACTGGTTTCCGCTCCCGGGTCTCTACCCTGGTTAGCCTCAGCTCCCTCTATTTGCCTGTCTGTCTCTCCGGTCTTGGGAACAGCTTTTGCTCTGTGTCTCTATGTATCCGCAAAGAGTTGTTGGTTTTTCAGTCTGTTCAGATTTGTATTTGTTGTCACAACAGAGTGATGACTTCCAAGCTCCCTATGTGTGGAACAGAAACTGGAAATCTCTACGGATCCAAAGAAGCATTTCCAGTTCGCCCTCATGGAACTTACTACCTGGAGGGAAGGCCAGACAGTAACCAACAGACAGAGTAGGCTAGGACCTATGGCAGGGGTGGATGTTTTAGAAAGAAAATGATGTGGCAGCAGAGGACAGAGTGGGCTGCCTGGGGTTGGAGGAGGCGGCTATTTGAACATATTGGCCAGGTGACATGTGAGCAGAGCCTGGAGTGAAGGAACGAGGCACGTGAACCCTGAGGAGGAGCTGTGGGCTCTGGGAACCTCAGGAGCTTGACATGCTAGAGAAAGAATGGCTGGAACGGAATGGGCCGGGGCAGAGTGATCGGAGAGTGGGGGCGGGGACAGCAGCCAGTGCACATGGGACTGGGACCTGCTGAAAGCAGGACAGGAACAGCTGTGATCCGAATTTCATTTAACGCATCTGTTGTGGTGCCGTGTGGAGGACAGACTGCGGGGGGACAGGGGTGGAAGAAGGTGCGAGTCAGGGCAGGAGTGGCTGCGGCCACCTAGGAGAGAGACGATGGGGTCTTGACTAGGGGTCCAGGGAAGGGGTGAAAAACGGTCCGGTTCTCAATAGAATTTTAGAAGTAAATTTGATGGCTTGGTTGTGGGGGTGTGAGAGAAAGGACGAAATCAGAGAAGACCTCTAGTTTTTCTCCCCTCAGGAGTAGGTAGGTACAAGTGGGGAGGGATACCCAAACAAAATTGAATATTGAATTGGGTTTGCCTCTTAGATATCTAAATATGTAAAATGTTGAAAATATTTTGGATATATCAGCCAGGGGACACTTCCACGCTGCAGATCTAATTTGGGGCATATCGATGTGATTTAAGTCCATGAAATAAACATAGGCATCCTGAGCTGCACTTCCCAATATGGTAGTCAATGTGGTGGAACCATATGTGGCTACTGAGCCCTTGAAATGCAGCCAGTAGGACCAAGGGACTAAATTTTATTTAATATTAATTAATTTAAAGTAAACACTGACACTTGATCCAGTTTTTGGAAATCTTTGAAATATGTTTGGAAAAGCTTAGGTATAGTTTTCAAATAACTGTTACAAAGTCAGACATTGGAAATGAAGACCAGGCATTTCTCATGAAAATGTAGCATCTGAATTAAGATGTATAATATGTGTATGACATGTACTGTATTTCAAAGTCCTGGTACAAAAATGTAAAATAACGTATTAATAGTTTTAATGTTGATTATATGTTGAAATATACTTTGGATATATTGGCATAATAAATATGTCACAAAAATTAATTTCACCTGTTCCTTTCTGCCTTTTAAAAATTGTGCTACCAGCCCTGACTGGTGAGGCTCAGTGGGTTGGGCAACATCCCACAAACTGAAAGGTCACTGGTTTGATTCCACTGGGGCACATGCCTGGTTGCCAGCCAGGTCCCCAGATGAGGGTATGGGAGAGACAGCCAGTTGATGTTTCTCTTGCACATTGATGTTTCTCTCCCTCTATTTCTCCCTCCTTTCCCCTCTCTCTAAAGTAAAATAAAAAAAAATAAAGAGACAGAAAAGAAAGAAAGAAAGGAAAATAAAAAAATGTGCTACCAGAAGACTAAAAATGCATATGTGGCTTGCCTTACATGTCTATTGGATAATGCTTTGCTAGACTAAAGAGAGTGTAGTAATAAGAAGTGTCTGGGGATTGAAGCTTTGGGCTACTCTAAGATTTAGAGGTTTGGGTGATGGGGCTAATCCTCTGAAGAGCCTTAAAAAAAGCAGATATAGAGGGAGACCAACCAGGAGAGTGAAGTGTTCTAGAAACCAAGTGAAAATAAAGTGCTAAGAAAGAGGGAGCAAGAGACTGTATTAGAGGCTGCTGAGAGGTTAGGTACATTGTAGCCTGAGAACTGGACATTGGAGTTAGCAACATGGAGATTGTTAGTGAACTCGATGTTTTCAGTGCGACACCGTGTGTGCGTGAGTGTGTACGTGTGTGTGTGTACATGTAGAGCACACAAAAGGCTGATTGGAATATATTATAAAAAATCAAACAACTTCTTTAAAAAATTTTGCCCTGCAGAGGAGCAGAGTAATGGAGCTGTTGAGGAATGGAGGTTCAAGGGAAGGGTTTTATTTATTCAATGGGCAGAATATTTTTATAGTAGCTATGAGTTTTTATTCCCTATTAAGCTTTCGCCACAAATAAATCATCTTGCAAATATCTGTTGGCTAGCAGGATTTTAATTTTATTTAATCAGAATTGAGGAATGCTAAGAATTGAAAATGGCCCAGGAAATCGATGTGAACAAAGAGGTCTGGGATTAGCAAATCCATTTTTAGCATTACGAAAATGACTAATACAGTGGACTGTAGATAGTTCCCTAAAACATAGAACTGTGACATCTTCTGTGTTGCCCTAGAAATGTATGGAATTCCAGACTTAGGTGTATGTTACTAGTGCCAAGATAATAAGTACTCCGTATAACTGAATGAATGAGTCAAGATAGTCTCAGCATCCTGAAATACCCAAGAATTCGCCAACAGATGGCACCGTGCTGTTTCCTATCTGAGTCTATACGGAGACAATGTTAACACGACATTGAATTCTTAAATTCAAGTGCTGGTTAAGGGAGGAACACGGAATCCCTGGGACTGTATTTCGCTACTTCACATGTTGTCATTGAATTGTTAAAGCATGTTCACATGGATTTGTTTACTAGAAGTGTCTGCGCTCCTTCTCTAAGTTATATCCTTTCCTTAGGCCAGGTCTGGAAAGGAAAGGGAATGAGGCTGACCTGTAGATGAAGGAGGTACGCCCAGGGTATCACTGTTAAACTGTTTGCGAGCACGAAGAAGTCAAGTTGCTGATTCATTCCCCCTAAGAGATTCGTATCATTCAATGGCTGTTTTGAATGATATGCAAAGCAGCAAAACAAAGGATGTTTTGCATTTATCTGAAGCACTGGCACTATACTTTAGAGCAGTGATTTTCAACCCTTTTCATTCACGGCACACATAAACTAATCACTAAAATTCTGCAGCACACCAAACAACATATTTTTTGTGGATCTGACAAAAAAACAGATATAATTTTGTCTCATTCACATCAGATGGCTATTGTTGTGTTGGCTGTTGTAATTTTTTTATTGTACAATCTAAGAAAAAAGAGGTCAGTGCCCCTGACTAGATAAGCAGTTATCATGTGGTTTCAAAACCCTTGCGGCACCCGGGCTGAACATGGCTACTTTAGAGAGCAGATGCTGCCTTTTGCAGCCCCAGTGTGTTCCGACTGAAAGTGACAAGGAACACACAGTGTGCTTTTAAAAACAAAACAAAGCAACCCCCTAGCCCCATATGTTGTGCATATCCAAGTGTAAAGTATCCTTTCGAGTGCCATATGTAAACAGTGCTCCCCCATGACCTCTGATCACTTTTATTTTCTGTAGCATTGGTTGCAATTTCCTATGCCATTATTTCACTTTCAGATGTGAGATGTGCATGCGTTCTAAGACATTGCCCCAAAGAGCCAAGCCTGACGGCTTCCCATGAGCGTGGACTCTTGGGCACACACAGGACAGACAGGACCACAGCAGCAGTGGGAACAACCTCACGCTGTGATTTCCCTAAAATCTGAGAAGAGGGCTGATGCCACAATTCTTTTTTTGGTCTTATTAAGAAGTCTCTCTCTCGGATGTGCATAGATCCCTGCAGATAAATGCTACTGGTCAAAGGTAAGCAAGTGGGAGTTTTCAGACTGACCGGGCTCTGCTGTAGCGGAGCAAGAAGCAGAGGCCCACCAAGCCGGCTGCCTTGTCTCCCTCACCCTCTGTGAGCCTGGCTGCCTTGGGTTTGGGAGGAGCGAAGCAGGGTGGTCTGGGCCTCCCTGGAGGATCAATAAGATCCACCAGGTTCTAGAATATCTGATATGGTCAATACCTTGATAGGAGAGTTGTCACTGGGTGTCTTGAGAATAGTACCCCTATGAACTGAAAAATTACTAAATATTTAAACATGAATTGTTCTGTTTTTTCTCCCACCTGAACACACTCTTCAGTTGCCTTTGGGGGTTTCTTCCACCCTTCATTAATTGACCTCACCTCAGGGCTTGGTAACTCACTCACTGACACACGTACCACCTGGAGGATGAAGATTCCAGACTGCTCCTGATCTCCTGTCTCCTTCCTCTGCCTTCTGAACTCTCTTCTTGAATGTTCCATTAGCATCTTAAATGCAGTATGTGGGGGAAGAAAACACCTCATTATTCTCTTCCCTATCCGGGTGCCCTTCTGTATTCACCATGTACGTGTGCATGTGTGTGTGTGTGTGTGTGTGTGTGTGTGTAAGGGGGAGGGAGAGAGAAGAAGCGACAGAGGGAGAGAGGATGTTTTTCACTACATTCGATACCTTAAAAATGGAACATGACTTACATAAGTTACAAGTGTAAAGCATGACTATAAACAGATATTCATGAAGCCTTAACTGAAGAATTAGTACATTAACCAGTCTGGCTGCGTCTGTGCGGAACGTCACTGTCCCAACTGCCTGACTCCTTCTCATAGTGCATCGATTTCCTATCGCTGCCGTAACAATGGCCACGAATTCAGCAGCTTAAAACAACACGAGTGCATTATCTCACGGCTGTGGGTCATCAGGGCTGCATTCCTTCTGCTTCTGCGGCCTCCCGGGGAGGTTGTCCCCTCGCCACTTTTAGTTCTTAGCGACTGCCTGCCTTCCTCGCTCATGGTCCGTCCCTCCGCCTTTTCTCACTGCGCTCACCAAGACAGGACTTGAGTGCAAATTCTGCATGTGTTTACTGTTAAAGTTTTCTTCCCCTTGAAAAATTTCCCAGTAACACATGATCCCAGGAATGCATGGAAAATTGTCTCACACGTGACCTACCTGTTTGATATTTATTGGAGGACTGTGAAGAGTGTTCAGCACACCATATAGCACATGAGCTTGTATTTGGACTTGGCTTTTTTATGGCCTGGCCGTTATCCTAAATATACTTGCAAACACCTCCCTCGGCGTGGCCTAAGTAATTTCTCTTAGAGTGCTCTGAACCTTCCATCCCGTCCGCTTCTCCAGCTCCACACCTTATGTACTCCAATGTCACTAGGCTGAGTGACTAGAGTGACCTTCTGAAATGTAATCCTCATCATGCCATGTCCCTGATAAACATCATTTAATAGAGTCCCATCACGTTCTGAATAAAATTAGAACTTCTTGGCATGGTATGAAGGTCTTCCTCTCTCTCTTTCTCTCTCTCTCTCTAGATTCTCAGCACCCCATGGCCTTTTCACAGAATGTTCTCTGCCTTCTTCCAGGACAAAATGATTTCTGACTAGATATGTCATCAGAACCCTTTACTGAGAAGTGTATTTTTTCTTCCTCCTAAGTAATGACTCTGCTCCAGAGGCCAATTGTTTTTAAACCCATAATATTTAGTGAGAGCTGAATATTACACAAGTGTGAATGAAGGAAGAAATCTACAAAGTCAATTTTAATATACCATACAACCAACCTATGACTAACATTTTTTAATTGCAAAAAGAAGTTACCAAGGATAAAAGCTGAATTCACTTGTGATCCTTGAAATCTGAGCTTTTTAATTAAAAAAAAAAATGAAGCTGTGGAATGACAGTCCCTCCAACACTAACACATTCAGAGTGTCAGCCAGGCTGAGGGGTGTGTGACGCTCGCGGCATGACGGGGAGGCCCAACTGCTTATCTGGCTGCAGATCTGCCAGGCAACTCAAGAACTGAACGGGCTCCCCAAGCAGAAGCTAATCAACATAGTAAATCTCAAATTGTGTAGAATGAACTGAGTAAAAACAAAAAAAAATATTATTTATTGAGGAAAAGAAATCAACTTGAACTTTTGCATCATATAGTAAAACGACCAATTGATGAATGAAATATTCCCTTGCTGTTCTCACGGTGCAGCAGTCTCATAGCGAGCAGACCACCCAGGGGACGGATTTAGACGCTGGAGTGGGTGAGACCATGAGTGCAGAGCTGGTCGTTCGGCTGTGTGGTCCTGGGCGAGTTACTCATACCCCGAGTCTTCTTGTAGGACCAACGTGGCCATTAAACAAGGGGACACATGGCAAACACCCACCATCGTGCCTCACGGAAAGTAGGAACCTAGAATGGCTCAGAGAGACCTTCCGCACCCACGAGTGTAATATGAAGATAACCGTCATGTTGTGGTCTGTATAGTCGGGGTTTTTTTTTTTTCCCAACCTATAAGAATAGCTTCGTTAAGTCAATATTTCATTTATAGAAAAATGATTGCAAAGTTACCTTTAATGAATCAAAAACCCCAATGTTCACTAATTATCACCATTTTATATGAAGTTCTCTTAAACAGTGTTTCTTGTGTGAATAACTTATTTTTCCTCCTTGTAATGAAACCTCTGAGGTTGAGCTGTACCATCAAGATGTTAGACGATTTTCATTCAATTATGTTTTTCAATATTTTCATTAAATTATGTAATGTGAAAATGAATGAGGGCCAGGAGGCTGATGGCCGGTGTAATTCTGGTGAGAAATGATATCTCACACATTGGTTTATTTAGTTAGAATTTTCTCTGGGCAATAAAATGTGTTACATTGGAGTGAGTTGTATCTAACCTCACATGAGCTGCCATAAATGAGTCCCGCAATCCTACCCTCTGAGTGACAGTGCAGCGCTCCCGGAAGGCGATTTCACCGTAAAACGGGGCTGTCCCAGACGTGCTCAGAATGACTTGTGGATAGCCGGCTGTTCCAGATAGCTGATCTAAAATAACAAAACAGTGAACATTTCAACTATTTGGGTTGGAACATTTTCTGACTGTATAATGCTCTTGTATTTTTTTCTTAAACAGATTTTATGTGGATTAAGATGCAAACTTTTCTCAATGACTCATGATAAGGAAACAGATCCAGATTTTAGGATTGGAATTATTCCTCCAAGTCACTCCTCGGCTCACTTCCCTTCTTATAAATTTGCCAAAAGCACAAGATGTAATAATTGCAATGACCTGTCACAGGGCTTTGTTCTGGCAGGAAGGCTGTCCAGATCAGCAAAGACGGAGGTCTCAGTGGAGACCCTGGTACCACCTTCTCCTCTGGCCACCTACTCAGAGTCCTCTGTGACCTGGCCTCTGTCATCCAATGTGCCACCAGGAAAGGAACTCAGGGGACTAGGGAGGGAGCATCAAGGACCACAGCCCTGCCCTAGCCTGTGTGGCTCAGGTTGGAGTGTCATCCTGCCACCTAAGGGCTGCGGGTTCGATTCCCGGCCAGGGCACATGCCTAGGTTGTGGGTTTAATCCCTAATTCAGGCATGTACGACCCCTGGTCCAGGAGCATATGGGAGACAACTAGTTGATATTTCTCTCTCTCCTTTCCTCTCTCCCCTCATCTCTCTAAGGCAGTGGAAAAATGTCCTCAGGTGAGACTTAAAAGAAAACATGAACCATGGCCCTTGTCTTCAACAATTTCATGGGTCAGCTGTCTCCATTTTCAAAATCTGGAAGGATTTCATTTGAAACGTCCAAGTCACATGCTCCTTCGGTGCAGGTGTGTGCCAACACATGTGCACGGTGGGGAGGTGATAAAGTCAGTAAGGTAACTGGCCCTGCTTGCTGCCATTGCCACATTAACTTGCATCACAAGTGGGAGGAGAGAGAAAATGAAAAGATCTCAATTTAAAAAGGGGGTTTAGGACAGTGGTTGGCAAACCATGGCTTGTGAGCCGAATCTAACCCACTCTCTGTTTTACATAGCTCACAATTATGAATGGTTATGTTTTTAAGTAACTGAAAGAAATCGTAAGAAGGATACTTTCCGACAAGTGAAAATGACATGAAATTCAAATTCCAGTGTCCATGAATAAAGTTTTATTGGAACACAGCCATGGCCATGCATTTGTGTTCATCTGTGGCTCCTTTACTGCTGTGATATCAGATGAGTAGTTACAACAGAGACCACATGGCCTGAAAAGCCCCAAATATTTACCATCTGATTTTTTTCATAGAAAAAGTTTGCTGACCGCTGGTCTCAGAGAAGAATAAATCTTCCTTGTTTTCTTCTGCATTGAAATTACTTCTTTGGACCAAGCAAGAGAACGTTAGCCTACTTCTATGTTTACAAAAGCCCTCCCACTCTCGTAAATAATGGTGAGGAATTATCCAAATTTCATGGTGGAAATACCAACGCTGTATGCGTATATATGTTCATGTCTATGGACACTAAGTACTTAAATACCACCACACGTGATCATAATTATGAAAATAAATTATTCCTGTAAAAGATAATATTTGTTAAATATATCAATAACTTGAACAACATATCTGTTTTTGTAACCTTCTCCTTAGTCAGTTGATGGCATCCATTTACACCAAAGAGTTCAGAATTTGTTAAAACAAGAAAGAAAGAGAAAGAAAAGGTCAATGTCCAGATTATCAACATGGGAATTTTTTTTTTTAAGTCCACAGAGAGACAGTGGTCTTGACAATCTGACGATTTTCTAAGTTCCTTAAGTTCTCCTTTACTATTAAGTATGTCTGTGTCCGGCTTATGCTAAGCCACTGGTAGAAAGAACCAGTAAATGATGTTAGGAAAGTACCTGACCTTGAGAAAAAGGGAAAGCTTGTACTCCACGGCCCCAGGGGAGTATGGGTAAGAGAAGGGCACACATTTAAGAGGTAATTGGTGAGATAACTGTGTTCTGGTTACTCCTTACCAATCCCAAGTCCCCGAGGGAGTGGAGAGGTGAGGTAGAGTCAGGAAATTCAGGGTTAGTTAAAAAGCAGAGTGGGTTTGCTCCTTTCTCTATGTGGACTTTTTGCGGGGAGACAGCCATGCTGTGTGACCTTGCTCCATGGGGGAAGCCACTTAAAATGGCAGTGAAGGGTGGACGGGCAGAGAGAGAGAGGAGCTCAGCCTTCCGGAGCCGCTCTTGGCTCCTGTGTGTTGTAGAGGGATCTAAAAGGTCCCTCATGCTCTATGGGCGACAAGGACAACAGCTGATGGTGCTGGTTGGCAGGGTTGCCACGTTGAGGATGATTTACCCTGTAGCCAAGGACCGCGGATAGATGGCTCCTGACCAGCTAACCCTGAGGACGGGAGCAGGAGAGTGGAGAATCCACAGCACTCAGGAGAGCCAAGGCGGGGCTGGGAAAGGGAGGGTCACAGGCCCTTTCTAAGCTTAGAGAATAAACCCTGTGCTTGCCAACCACGCAGACTTCTGCTCAGGCCCAGAGAAAAATGAACAGAGACAGAATAGATAAAGATACAGAAACATAAGCCCCATGTGAGGAAGTAAGTCACTCCCTTATCAACAAAGTACACAACATTTGGTAGCAGACTCTGTGACATTTTCTGCTTTCTTAGGAAGACAGGGTGGGCAGTGAAGATTTCCCAGACTTCCCGTCTTCGAGAGAGCTGAGGCTGCCGAACGAGTTCTAGGTGGAAGAGGCAGAATGGCATGTAAACGGACGAATGACTGCATCGCACTGTTGATTATACTGAACTGGAACAGCCCTGCAGACAGCTACGAACATGATCCCTATTTCAAGCCCAATTCAAGTGAGGAAGCCAAAAAAAAAAGGATGCCAAGGATGAATTTTCTTCTTGTCCTCGATTACAGAAACTATGCTACAAAGGAATGAAGTGGAACAATTGTACAGATGAACTGCTGGATAAAATCAGATGCTAGGGCGGGTAAAGCAGAAAGAATTCCATGCACAGCTCTCAGGACAGGATGGAGGGCACAGGGGTGCTAGGTGCAGAACACTCACATCCAGGGGGATGGCACTGTCGGCCCATTTGCTGAAGGAGTGCAGAATGCTGAGCTCATTTTCCGTGCTTCAGATTTGGTCATGTGGTTCCATCCAGGTTCTCTGGCTCTCACCCTCAAATAACCCACAGCAGGTGTTCACGAGCCAAGGTCAAGTGTGCATTCTGTATTCCTGAGAGAGAGGAAACTTCGTTGACCCATGGAGGGTGGAAGTTAGGACCTTTGCCTCATTGGCCCCTTATGTTACCGGCAGAGCTAACCAAATACAGGCTATTTGAAAAAGGAGAGAAAAATTAAAATAAAAGCAGCAACTTACCACTTTTCCAGGGTCGGTTCACTTTCTGTGCTGCTTTAAACCCTGCTGAAAGCCAGCTCCTTGGGGAGGCCCAGGAAGTGGGGCTGGCCTCTCTTCATTCTGCAAGCACTCAGAAGGAAATGCCCCTTGCTGAGTAAGGGGTGGCCTTGGGGGAGAATCCATCTACTGTCAAGGAAGTTTCAATTAAATATGGATGCCAATTAATTTAATTTATATTTCTTCATGAAAAATGTCTTTCTATTATACATTCACTGGAAAAATGCCAGGAGCTCAGGTTAATAAATTACATCTCTACTTGACATAATATGGAATTGCAGACTAACTGGATACTTATTAAATGCCCACCTGTTCCTGGGGGCTACACCTTATAGAAATCCAGCTGAAATAAGGTCTGTCCAGCAGGGTCTGTCCCTATTCTGTGGTCATCTGACACTCACCCTTATCCTCCTCTGCTCCTAGCTTTGGGGCACGTCTCAGGGGAACAAATCTAAAATTGAATAATCAATATTCAGGGGCCAGTGGTTATGAATGGGCATATTGAATGAATAAGGGAATGAATGATGGAGAACTGTAAATAATCCACCCAAATTAATCAGGGCAGAGGCCTATTCTGGTCAGCAGGAAACTTACTGTGATTATTTGGCTATAGATTCAAACCAGCTGGTGGTGGGTAATACCTACTGGTTCTGAAACCCCTACTCTGAGTCAGACTTGCTACACGTTTTGTTTTAAACCCTAAAACCTTCCTTTAAGGAAGAAGCCATTCCCTTTCACCTCCCTCATTTTAGAGGCACAGAAGTTGAGGTTCAGTAAGCTGAAATGACCTTGTTCAAGGTCACGTAATCAAAAAGAGGCACACTCAAACCCTAGAATGACTCAACACTAGAATATTCTTTCTACTGTTCTGGCTGATTTTCTCTGCATTATAACTCCATTCTCTTGGACAAGTATCACCACTCTCTCCATGGGGCATTGGGTGGTGACTGTCCCACTTTAGCAGCACTGACACACTGGACAGCTCTTGCTGAGCTACATTTACAATGAAATCATCAGGAGTTGACCTCCTGTCCCGGAAAGTCTCCCTGATCTCCACTGGTCCAGCTTCCAGAGACTCACTAGTGGCAGCTCTAGACACTAGTGAGACGTATGCCAGTTGTCACAGGTTCTCAACCAGGCGTCTGTTTATTGCCAGTTATTAACTCAACATTTTCTGAGCACTCACTAAGTACCAGGTGCTCTGCTAGGTTCCAGAGTATAATAAGGAAGAAGGAGGTCAGACTAATGGGGAAAGCACAAAATTACAATGAGGAATGGTAGATGCTAGAGAATTCCTAAGGGAGAGCACCAGTTATGTCATTTCTTCAACCACTCACTGATTCCCTCTGACTGTGTGCTGAGTCCCTATGATGTGCTAGGCACCAGGCCCACTCTGTCACCTGCCAGGGTAAGAATAGTGTGGAGGCCACCAACCTGCCTCTGCTGTGTCCCTTCCTTCTCATCTCCATCCCCAACTCTATCTTGCACTGCAGGGGACCTCTCCTGTACCTGTTTGAGTGCCCTCACCTGAGTTTACAAGTTTTTAACCACTTTCCCCAAGAACCACTTAAGACAAGGAAGAGACTTCTGCAAACCGTGGAGGCAAGCTCGGGTTTATTTGAGCAGGACTGCTGGGATTGCACAGCCCAGAAACTGGTGTGGAAAGGGAAGGAATTGGCTTTGGGTGGCCATGTCCCTTTGGTTCAATTCATTCCTTCCCCTGTTGGAGGCAAGGGCCGAGGGCACAGAAGATGGTGCTCAGACCAGCAGCATCCCCATCACCTGGGAGCTTGCTGGGAATGCGGAACCTCAGGCCCCTCCGCAGACCCTGGGGATCAAATTCTGCATTTTAACAAGGTCTCCAGGTGATTCATATGCACGTTTGGTTTGAGAAACACTGCTCCAGGAGCCCTAGTCTAATCCCCTCTTTATAAACCCAACAGTGTGTGGCCGCCTAAAGCACAGGCGGGGGAGGGGTCCAGCTGTGTCTGTGCTTCTGGGCACCTTGCTATTCCCTAGATGTGAATATGTTCCAAAGCAAATTTGAGAAGAAATACCTTTCCAGTAACTCAGACTGACTTGGTCCTGGAAGAAAAAATTTAGAGTGAGCGATCCAAGGAAGAGAATTCCATTAAGTCATGGGCAAAGTGCTTAAGGGAAGCTTGGTGATAACTCATCACTAACAGGAAGGAAGTTGAGGGAGGGTTGAAAACTTCTTGTTTTCTATTTTATTTCTGAATCCAGTGCAAATCAGCTGGAGGAATTTCCATAGCCGAAGTTAATTGCCATTTTTAATTTATTTTTTCACTTCTGTATTCCTGTGGCCTTTTCTGCCCCTTTCCTTAGCATGTTCAAGTTCCAGCCCCCTTCTGATTCAACCATTTTGCCCTGCACTTCTCTGCTTTTGCTTTTCTCAATTGTTCACTTTGCTCCAAAGAAAAACAAACAGAAGTGAATAAGACAAGATTTGAAAGCGGTTCAGGGCTAGTTTCATGCTGTTGCAGATGCTTGTTGATTAACAATAAAAAACATTTTAACAAGTAACTTTCATTCATACATAAAAAATAGAAATGCATTTTGATTTTTACAAGTACCTTTCACCCAGCTACAATTCTTACCTTATTGTCAATTGTGTTTCAGTTTTTTCTTCTCCATCTTCACATCTTTTTCCCCTCCTTTTTCTTTTTTTTCCTTCCTTCCTTTCTCCCTCCCTTCCTTCCTCCGCCTCTTCCCCCTCCTCTATCTCTTTTCTTCCTCTTTTTCTTCTCCTCCTCCTCCCCTCTTCCCTTCCTCCTCCTCCTCCTTCTCTTTCTTCTTCTTCCTCTTTCTCTCCTTCTCCTCCTCCCTCTCTCTCTCTCCCTCCCTCTCTTCCTCCCTCTTTCTTCCTGGCATTTATTAAAGCAAATCCCAGACATCATATCATTTAACTCATTTCCTATACAATTTCCTGGAGGCAGGGCCACAAGAGAATGTAGGCTGAAGAAATGGCCATTTATGATTGTGTTCTCCATCGAAATATGGAATTTGTATTTCTGAGATAAGGAAAAATACAGAATTTCTAAAATTGCTACATAATACCCCAGATGGTGTCGATTTTGTTTTGCATCTCCATGTCCTCCCCCTGGAGTCTTTGAGGGGGGTCTCTGAGAATTTTCTCATCTTCTTTTACTAGTAGTAACAGAATAACAGACACTTTGAGAATTTATAAACCTAAAAAGGAAGTATATATTCTCTTACTGTGTTCAAAGAGCATTCTGAAAACATCCCTTTTGCAGTTAAAATTTGTCAGTGTAAAATTTGAGAAGATATTGTGTGTGAAGGAACCAAACACATTTCCCCTTCATAGGTTACAATGTTTGAAGGCTCTTCGGACCAGGACCTCGATCAGGACGCATGGAGCACATCTGATCTACCAAGTGACAAGTCATTTGAAGGTCTGGTTAGTTTCCATTTGTAAATATCCAACTAAACTTGAGTTAAATATCCTCTAAATAAGTCAAATAGACAGAGGCTTTGAATGAGGGAATTAATTATAGCTGGTGTCCTAAGGAAAAGAATCCCACTGTGGCATGGAGCAGGTAATTAATGGGAGGTGAGTGCCAACAAATCACTCCTTAAAATATTAGTGCTATCAGAGAACAGCTGGATAATGAGAGAAACTTGACCCTGGGGGACTAGCGAGGCTTGCTGCTTCAGAACTTTATGCAGTTGTGATGTAATGGAATTCCTCTCAATTTAACAAAAATAATATTAAGAGGTGTGGTTCTGGGAAAGTTATTAGCCGTAAACATGTCTTTGTAGTTTTATCATCTTATTATAATCGCTATGTCTCACCTTTGCTGTGGCTCTAAATGACTTTCCCTCTTAATTGCTCAGGATGTATATGATCCAAACAACACTCCTAAAGAGCAGCTTTAAAAAAAGCCCTCTGTGTCTGGCGAAACTTTGTTCTTGTAAATAAAAACACAGTATCTAAGCAATTTCTGCAAAACAATTTCCATATGCTTAATTTTTAAGTCAAGAAAAAATGTCCCGTTGTTTGTGGATAAAAGCCTGAACTTAATTTGGTCTTACTTTACAGCTTATTACTGTCCCGAGAATATCTAAGACAGCAGTCAATTTAAACATGAACTTCCACAGTCCTACTGAACATGTGAAACGTGGGGCCTTACTTTACATTCGCATGACTAAATGCTAATCCCAGTGTTTAAAATCAGAAATCAGAAGTCATTCTTTACCTGGAATATACTTTAACTGAGGTTTTTAAAACCAGACACCGTTTCCTTCAGATTTTTTGTTTGAAAGCTTCTCGGAACCGACCCCGAGCTTCGGAAGCTGCAAACGTGGCACGCGCTTGTGACCGCACGTTTTCATTTCTGGTCACCGCAGACGCGGACGCTTCGTTTCGCGCAGCTTGCCGACACCTAAATCAAGGACAGGGGCGTTCCGCGTGTGGGACACAGGGACTGAGATGCGCGGAACACATTCGCACGTACTGATACCCGATGCGAGGAAGTTCAGGATGCAGTAAAAGGAAATTCTTGAGCTGAGCCCGGGTCTCACATAACACCCGTTTCATAGGGCATTACGCCTCTAAAGGAGCGGTGCCCCCGAAAATAGCACACCAGGGACACATCATTTAAATAAATGTGTTTCTTTCCGCGACCAGAAGTTCAGATCTGCTCAATTATCATTAATTTTGTTTTGACTTTTCTTTGCTCTTTCAGGCTTTTGGAGCTGCCCTCGGCAGGGTGGTGTGACCGGCGATTCTCCTCCACCCGGCGGCGCGCAGATCAGGGATGGGGAAAAGAGTGCTTGTGTATATACGTGTGTGTGTTTGTGAAAATGTGCCAACTCGCCTAGAATAAAACAAAAAAAGGTGGAAACGTGGGTGGAAAACTCAGTGCACATGTTGGCGGCCTCTAAAAATCATGTTATCCGTCCAGAACCCCTAGAACAGGTGTCCCAGGAACGAGTCCGGATGCGTGCAACAGGCGACAGAAGAGTCCGCAAACCTCGGCCACCGCGATCGTTTTTTATTACGCCCATTAAAAGCAAATTCTGCCTCTCCACCCGTGCGCCAAAGCGCGTGGATAGACACGGACACCAGGTAGCCCTCTCTTTCATTCTGCGGAGTTTTCTGAGCTGTGCGGGGGTTGGAGGGTGTGGGGGCAGGGTCTGGAGTCCTCAGGTTTAAGGTCGAGTCGTGGGGGAGCGCGATGGGCGGGGGTGGCCTGCGGAAGGCGGAGGATGGCGTGCGAACCAAAAAGCGCAAAGGACCGGGGGCTCACGCCGCACCCGCGGCGATTAGCGCCAGCAGCGCGACCCGGGAGGGCGGACTCTTTCTTCACCCTGCTGTCTCCCCCGCCCTCTTCCCTTTTAAAGGACGCCTTGCAGGCAGAGCTGTCAGCAAGCGGGAGGCCGTTTGTACTTGTCCGCAGTCAGGCGGACTCCCGCTCCCTTGACAGACAGGGGCGGGCACTGAGGCGCCGCTTGTTCCGGGACCAGCACGTGGGGATCTCAAATTCTCCTGCCTTTGGGCTCTGCTCGGGACCCGGCGACAGCCCCAAGTCCGGGCGCTGGAGTTGTGAGCCCCGGGCGCGATGGCTCCCAGGAGGAGTGGAGAGGGAGGTGTCCAGGGGTTCGGCGCGCCCCTCGCGCCAGGAGCCTTATGAGCCGGGCAAAGGGCAGCAGCAGCAGCCCCAGCAGCATCTTCTGCCGGCGCCTCCCGCGGGCCCTAGCCCTCTGGCCCCCGCACACCATGCCGACCCCCGGCCTGCGGACCCCGCAGCGCAGTCCCTGCTGCCTCCCGGGCCCCTGCTAACCCACACAGGAGTAGCCTCGGCCATCGAGGCAGCCGCCCGCGCGGCGTCCCGGGGGAGGAGGAACCGCAGTGCACCCAGAGCCCCGGCTCAGCCCTTCGCTCTCCAGCTGCGTCCCCATCCCGGCCGCCCACCGCGCTTGCTGCCATGGGGGCGCTGCTGGCGCTCTACCTCCTCCTGGGCTGGCTGCGCTGCGGCCCGGCGGGCGCCCAGCAGTCCGGAGAGTATTGCCACGGTTGGGTAGACGTGCAGGGCAACTACCACGAGGGCTTCCAGTGTCCGGAGGACTTCGACACGCTGGACGCCACTATCTGCTGCGGCTCCTGCGCGCTGCGCTACTGTTGCGCCGCGGCCGACGCCAGGCTGGAGCAGGGCGGCTGCACCAACGACCGCGGCGAGCTGGAGCACCCAGGCATCACCGCGCGTAAGTGAGGACCCCGGGCCGGCACCCCCGCCCTGCCGCCCGCGACCGCTGTGTGGACGGGCGGGTTTGCGCGCTAGCGGGCGCCCAGGCCTTCCTGGGTCTTCGAAAAGTGGGCGCAGCGAGGTGGGGGGTGGGAATCAGGAAGGAGTGGGTGGTCTTGTTTCAGGTCAGGGAGCCCTGTTCCTTTGCAGTCCCGATTCCCGCCACTCGCGGTTTCCGCGGGTCAGCCCCAGGGAAAGTTTCAGGGGACAGCGAGGACCTCGAGGCTCGCACAGGGTGACTCTGGGGAAGACAGCTGGAACGCCGGGCGCCCGGGAGGTTGCAGAGAAGGGCTAGGGGGCGGGGGGCGGGGCAGCACCTGGCTGGACTTGGGTTTTCGGGGCCGCGAGGGCGCGGCGTTGCGTGCCCTGGTCACTCCCGGAGCTCCGAGAAGTGCCGGTGGCGCAGGGAACGCAGCTCCTGGGGCGCGCTCATCTGTAGCCCCGCGGTGCTAACGAACTTAAGCCACTTTCCCCCCTCCTTTTGTGGTCTTTTGGTGGCGTTTCTAAACCTGCTGCTCCATTCTTCCGACTTCCTTTCATTTGGCTGCATCGAATTACCCTCGCTGGCCCACCCCCTATTGTCACGCCTTTCAGAAATGCCCAGGTCTTCGAGGTGGAGGTTTAGAAACCGGGGTCGCGGGGGCTTCCCCGCCTCCTATTCTCACGTCGGAAAACACGGGTCAAATTTCCGCTCACTTCAGAGCGAAATAAATCACGACCCCAGCAGAGGAGCTTTACGCGCTCCACCTGAGTCGGAACGTCAGGGAAGCCCTGAGCAGCGCGAGGTGACGGTTTTACGGCCTGGAAACCGGGGAGCAGCTGAGAGCCGTAACTCCAGCGCGCAGTCCGAAGCCGGCAAGAGAAGGTCCCGGGCACGGCTAGGAGAGGCTGCAGAGAGAATTAATGGTGCTGGAGCTCCTCATCCCCTCCTACCCGCGCGAAGGGACGGATACCCCGGAGGAAAGGAGAGCCTGGGTCTCCCTTAGAACTCGGTTAGATTTGCAACACATTTAACTTTGGAGGTCAGAATGCCCAATCTGACCTCCAAAGGATTTTGGAGTGGCTGCTGGAGAAGAGAGGGTCAGTGGAAAGGAGAAAGTCTAGGCAGTCGTGGCCTGTTAGAAAGAGACTCTTCTCACCATGGGGGCCTGGGCGCTCTCTATAGAGTAAGTGTAAGTGACCAGCGGACAGCGGGGACTCCTTCCTGGACCCCCTCGCTCTGCTCAGAGGGTGCAGTCCCCGCACTCACTGAGGCTGGGATCTGACAAATTCGTGTGGATTGTGGCCCTGTGGCCTGCCAGCTGTGTAACCTTGGGCGGCTGTGCTCGGGACCTCTGCTCAGCTCAAAAATGGGCACATTAGTCTCTGAGGCAGCTTGCGGTTTACATGAGAGTGTGGGCATGCCTGGCACAGTACTCAAGAAATGGTTGTTGGTCATTTTTGCCCTGCCTTCCACAGGGCATTACTAATGTGGGGGAATGGGTGGCCCACTGAAGAGCTTACACATAGAAGCCCACATAACCCCCACTTGGGGGTTGATGGCTATGTGTCATTCACTATCTTTGAGAAGGTCAAAAACTGTCTGATATATTTCTACATCTGGAAAATAGAGCTTATCATGCCCACCTCACAGGGTCTCCATGAACTTGAATCAGACGACAAATAAAAAAGAGCCAGGCATACGTAGGGCCTAGTCAGTGCAGGTTTTCTGTCTTCTACGTCTGAGCTGCAGGTTACCTGTGAGTGTGGCTCAACCAGGCAGGGAAGACACCTGGAGAGCTGCCCAGGGGGTGCCTCCGGGGTGGGGAATTTTATGTCTGCCTTGTAGAAGGACAAGGAAATTGGGGTTTGCTCTGTCTGAGGGATGCTGTCCCACAAAGTCCGGGCCACCAACACCAAGAATTGCAGCAAGATCTAAGGTTCAGCCCAACTTTCCTGGAGTTTGGGGGGGCGGGGATCGAGAGGCAGATGTGTAGGTGTCCCAGATGGCTTTTGGAAACATGCAGAGGTGACACTTTGGGTTGCCACAGGAGATGCAGTTAACTTGGGCCCACTGTGGATTTCTTTACGCTGTTCTTTCCATAGTCTGATAAATTCCTGACCGTCTCGTTTAACAGGCCTAGTTCTCTTTGCTTAGATTGGAGATTCTGGGATGAGGATGGATTTTCAGCCTCAGATATGGGTCAAAGCCTTAAATGCCCCACCGTGATAAAACTACTAAAACCCGGATTTAAAACCAGAGTTCTAGTAACGAAGAAAAACTCACTATTTCCTTTCCTCAGTGAATGAATAGGATAGAGGCTGTTCCTTCTGACTTCCAGATGTGCAATATGATGGCTAATTGCTAACAGAGGCTACAGTATCAGTTTCCTTCCTCCCTGCTAGAAGCGAATATTCCCTTGTCCCAGCTTGCACCCTAGAATTTACTAGTAACAAGGTCTGAGAAGTTGGGCTGACCAGTGGTTGTATGGAGCCGCTCACCTCCCACCCCTGAGCTGCCCAGAGTTTGGGAGACCCCTGTCCCAGCATCTCTCTGTTTTTGCCTTTTAGAGCCTGTCTACGTTCCCTTCCTGATTGTCGGCTCCATCTTCATTGCCTTCATCATCCTGGGCTCTTTAGTGGCAATTTATTGCTGCACCTGCTTGAGACCCAAGGAGCCCTCCCAGCAGCCAATCCGCTTCTCGCTCCGCAGCTATCAGACCGAGACCCTGCCCATGATCCTGACCTCTACAAACCTCAGAGCACCTTCCAGGCAGTCCAGCACAGCGACCAGCTCCAGCTCCACAGGGGGCTCCATCCGAAGGTTCTCCTTTGCCAGGGCAGAGCCAGGCTGCCTGGTGCCCTCCCCGCCCCCACCGTATACCACCGGCCACCCGATCCACCTGACCCAGCCGTCGGGTTTCCTGGTGTCACCCCAATACTTCGCTTACCCACTCCAGCAGGAGCCCCCACTGCCTGGGAAGACCTGTCCAGACTTCAATTCCAGTTGACAGGCCACGACCGTAAAGCCACCACGTAGTGCTGTGGCAAAAAGGTGGATGCTGCCACCATTGCCACACGTGTTTCTGAGGAAATGTCCCTTGCACCCAGCAATGGCGTGGAGAGAGTGCTAAGAAAATACAACGCC
This sequence comes from Micronycteris hirsuta, assembly GCA_004026765.1. NCBI lineage: Eukaryota > Metazoa > Chordata > Mammalia > Chiroptera > Phyllostomidae > Micronycteris > Micronycteris hirsuta. The sequence continues at coordinate 65,518 of PVJI01008053.1, forward strand.
TTCTAGTCTTTAAGGTTCCTGGCTCCAATCACAGAATAACTGGGCTTGGTAATTGCTTTCTTGCTTTGAAAACATCATGACCATTACATTTCAATTTATGCTACTTTTATTCAAAATATACAGCAGTTCAACTCTAAAGTAGCAAACAGGCTGAAGATTTTTATTGGACAACTCAGCTATACTGTTTAGAAAAGGTCTACATGTTCTTTTTTTGTTATAAGTTGTTCAGTGAGTTATAATACAAATACATACTTAAATAAGCAAAGGAGAATACTTGATTGTAATTACTGAAGGTTCACTTAAAAGAATTAACTTAAAAGTAGACTGAGTGGGCAGTGAACAACGTATTTGTGATTTTGGAAGCAAAACCTAACCGGGAGTAATGTTAGCATAAGAAACAGTTACTTTTTAAGTTAATAACTAAATTTTGTTTAAAATATAAGAGGTTTTTCAGAATGCAAGATCCCAATAACCACAGGAGAAGTTTAAAGTGTTAAATATGTACTCAGATACTCATTGTAACACAGAGCGTGTATAAAAGCATTTCCCTATCCACCTGAGGGAATATTTATTGCAGACTTTTTGTTCAGCAATATTTCATGTTTAAATGAAAGTTGGACAGTGGGTCTTAAAGCATTTACATGTAAAATGAGTTATGTACAAATGTAAAGAATTGTAATTTAATGGATTTACCCCATTGACAGTACTAATTATTTAGTAGTCACACTGTAATTTTTTATGTTAATAATAACTGTGGATTCCAAAGTCCAGCTACTGGTTATAATCATCTAAAATTGCATATCTCAAATGCCACTGAATTCCATGTCTGATGACTGCATATTTGGGCATATATCCTGCTGGGTGAGAATAAATAAAATACTTTGTTTTCATGAAACGTATTTGAAATTTTAGATCAAAGCGCTTCATTTTATCCCCTTAACAAAACATCTTTACTTAACACTTCATATTTGAAATGCAAAGAAAAAAGATCTTACACTGATTTTGAAGTTCATTAAAAAGCTATTTCCCACATTGGGGCTCCTGAAAGCAGCAAAGGAAGTGAATTTTCTAGAGTGCCAGCCTGTGGGCTGCATGCAACCTCAGCTAGGTTGGACTATTTCTCATGAGAATCTGGATTTCTGGTTCCTCCTGACCCTAGAAGACGTGGTGCCAAGGGTCCCGTACTTCCATGGGGTCATGCCGACCCTTTTCCGACTGGACCTGATATTCACCAGCCTCCTGCCTGGTCTTCCCCACCTGGCCCATCTCCCTCGGTTTTGTTACCTACCTGGCCCTGCAGGTGTTGTTTGGGAATCCAGGTGTATATGAATTCATGCTATCATAGGTCACCCTTAGCAGCTCTTTTTAAATACAGCTGATTAGAGGTAACATTCTGACCTAAGAGAGTCGTCTGGGCCCACCTCTTTGAAACAAGTTTGAAGATACTGGGCCTTTGCCAGGCTAAGGACCAAGGAGCTCTGACTTCTAGTCTCCTGCTTTCTCCACATCTCAAAGTGGCCTGGTACCCAGTATCCCAAATTAGCCCAGATAATTAAAGAACAAAAGGAAGAAAGGAAGAATTAAAGGAAAGAAGGAAGTGGGGAGGGGAGCAAGGGAAGGAGAGAGGAAAAGAGAAAAGGCTGAGCATCAAAGGAGAACCACTTGAGAGCACGTTCTGGAACACGTCCATATATCCTTAGACTGGTTTTCTAACCCTTTTGTTTTACTTTTGATTTTAGAGAGGGGGAAGGGAGGGAGGGAGCGGGGAGGGAGGGAGGGAGGGAGAGACACATCAATGTGAGAGAGAAACATCGATGGGTTGCCTTCCGTATATGCTCTGACCGAACCTGTGACCTGGGCATGTGCCCTGACCTGGAATCGAACCTGTGACCTTTTGGTTTGTGGGATGATGCCTAACGAGCTGAGCCACACCAGCCAGAGCTACACATATAATTTAAAAATTCAATACAATGCCCCCACGGTAAATAGAAAGGAGAAAGAAAGGGAAAGCAATTTATTTCCAAATATAATGGCTGGGCAGACTAAACAAAGGATTCGGATGCAAACCACTCACTCAGAATCACTGACACGTGACAATCCCCAATCCAGACCGAAGCAGGGCTGCCGGCCTGGCGGCTCCAACACCACAGCTGCACTGCTGCTGTTAGCGTGATTTTTGTGAACAAAGCGAAGGTTGATCTTCCTTTGATTTGCACAGTAGTTCCATACCTGGAACATTCAGTGTATATTAAGGCAGTGCTAATATTACTCTAAATGGAAAATGGGATCCGGATTTTCTACCAAAAGGAATGGTGGGACATTCCAAGTCATGCCGATGGACGTGCGCACTGCCCCAGGTATTGCGGGGTCTCTCCAATGAACACCCAGAACAGCCCTGTCCCGCACACACAGGCCAGAGGCGTACCCACACGGGTTCACAATGTCCTTTGGAGGGCAGAACTGCCTCCACTGAGAACCATCTAGTTTGTCAGGTTTCTCTAGTAGCTGAAAGTTTATTTGCCGTCCCTTTGGGAAGCAGTTTGTATCTATTAGGCAGAATAATGTTGAAGAATTCTGAAAGGTCCCACCTGCAACTTTCCCTGCCTTAGCAGCACGCTCCCATCGGTCCGGGTCACTGGCTCTAGACTGTTCAAAATGAAGGAGGCATTGTGCCCTTCATTAATCAAATCATATCCCCCGTACCTGTTGACATCTAGTACATTCCTCTGAACTTCTCTCTGGAAGCTAGGTAGCTGATAATATCATTATTCACAATTCCAGGGCAAAAAGGCCTGTCTGTGGCAGATTTGCCCGTATCGTCCCATTCAACAAGCATGCGTTGGACACCGCCGCTGGGTCAGGCACTGAGCTGGGGGATGGGAGGACCGAGATCAATGGCACGCAGTTCTGATTCAAGGAACCACTTTTTTCTTGGACTCAGGCATGGAAACAATACAGGCAATGGCGTGCATGCTTCATAAAAGAAGTGTGCTACCTCTCCCACTCTCTAGGAGTGCACAGTCACGTAGCAGAGGGGGAACGCATAAATCAACACTGAGATTTCATGACCGTAATGGCCCTGACAGGGCAAGTACCCACAGAGTGCACGGGCAGCACCGACAAAGGGCACGGGATGAGACTGGGGCCGAGCCCGACAGGCGAATGGGATTTTAGTGAAGAAGACCGGATGGCGGGAGGGACAGAAGAGGGCTGCCAGTGAGGGGAAGAGCAGCTCAGGTAAAGTCCAGAGTTCACAGAAAGGCAGAGAAGCATCCAGCGGTGTGAAGGAACAGAGAGCACTCTGGAAACTAGACAAAGAATTCAAAGAAGAGGGAGTGGAGAGACAAGCAGGATCAGATCAGAGATCTTGAACACCGTGGTGGCTGCATATATACCAAATGCAAAGGGGAGCCTTGAAGAATTTGATAAGGGAGAGTGATTTGACTCCATCTTCATTTTAGAAAGATTAGACAGCCAAGGTCACATTAAACCACTTGAAATTTGCAAGGAGACGCTCACCACAACCTGCCACACTGCCAGAATACAGACGAGACTTGTCTGATGAACTCTTTGTTACCTTCACAAAGAACTTGAGTTCCAACATCCTAAAACCATGATTATTTTGAATAACAGTCCTACGTTTTGAAAGGTAGTTATTCAAATAATCGGCAGCATTTATCAAGCACCACCTGTGTCTTGAGTGCTTTATAAATTATGTCATTTAATCTTCCTAACCCTGAAATAGGGACTAATATCACGCCTGTTTCGCTGATAAAGAAATCAAAGCAGAAAGTGCCCACGATAGTAACAGCAGAGCCGAGGCCCTGGCCAGGTAGCTCCGTTGGTTGGAGCGCTGTCCTGATATGGCAAGGTTGCAGGGGGTTTGGTCCCTGTCAGGGCACCTACAGGAATCAACCACTGGCACAAAGAGCTGGAACAGCAATCGATATTTCTCTCTCTCTCCTTTCCTCTCTCTTAATCAACAAATAAAAATTTAAAAAGAGAGCAGAGCCAACATTTAAATACAGAAAGTCTGCTTTGACACTCTATGTTCTTTGACACCTACCTAGAAGGCCCAATTTTCTTAGGGAAAAATATCTAACCTACTTTTTAGAAAATCTATTGGGGGAACAGTGATTGTATAACATTCAATGCATCCTATAGAGGGGATTGTAATGGTCAGTAGAGTTTGTGCTACATTATTTATGAGAACCTAGAGTGACACAAAGCACAAGGAGAAATATAGAAATACTACATGACAAAGATCTCTCCCTTTATGCATGAGAAACGTGGGGCCATGGGTTTTAGAGTCATAGTGTCTGGGTGAGATTTCTGGCTGGTGCTTATAAGCTGAGTGACTTGGGCCACTTACTTAACTTCACTTTCTTTTCATTTGTAAAATGGAAATATTAGTGGCACCTTATTGTTTAGGACATTTAGGATGCCATGAGAAATAGGAAGTTAGAGTCACTTGCATTCTAGTGGGGAGGGAGCTGTGCCATAAGTTAATGATAAATAATAGAAAGTAGATGAAATGCCCTAAGATAAAAATGAAAGGTTAAGTACTGTGGGAGGGTGGATGTAACTGTTGAAGGGAGTGAAAGGAACAGAGAAAATGATCAGAGAGTTTGACAGAATTAGCCCAGGATGATCTATGGCCCCTCTAATACCTGGCGAGTTTGCCATCATTGGCTGGGATGGAGCACACCTGCCACCCTGCTGGTTACTCATGGCCTGTGCATTAGTTTATCATCTGCATAGAAAAGCACATTTAATATAGTCAATTTGTTTCAAATGGATAGACAGTTCCCTCTTATTTTCCCCACTTCTCTGCTCTTTATTGATGTTATTATTAGTTTCTTCTCGTGGAGAATTTTCCAGATTGACTTAAATCTATAGGATATTTCCTGCCTAGAATGAGACAACCAGAAAGGTTCCTGAAAACATATACAATCACAATTAGGAATGTGATAAATTTCAGTGGGTGAGTTTATCTTTGCATAGCCTAAGTAAAAAGTTTATTTAGTGTGTGTTTAGGAAAAGTGAGAATTTACAGGCATATTAAACTATTAAGGAACAACCTGTTAATGTATTTATATATGTGCATGGCCATTTTAAAGCTGCAATTAAATATTAGTTATTAATGAAATTATTCTGACACAGAATTCTTATATTGAATTTCTGGGTACATAGTTTGAACTTGAAGTAAAAACTAAATGTACCACAGCCAACATCATACTCAGTGGGCAAAAACTAAAAGCATTCCCCTGAAAATGAGGAACAAGACAGGGATATCTGCTTTCACCATCTTATTCAAATAGTACTGGAAGTTCTAGCCACAGTGATCCGACAAAAAGAAGAAATAAAAGGCATCTGAACTGGGAGGAAAGAAGTAAAACTGTCATTATTTACAGATGACATGGCGCTATGTAAAAAACCCTAAAGACTGCATCAAAAAACAACTAGAACTGATAAATGAAGTCAGTAAAATAGCAGTATACAGAATATTCCGAAATTGGGACTTCCAGCCAAGATGGAGGTGTAGGTGGACACACTGTGCTGCCGCTCACAACCAGAGAGGATAAACAACAAGTTCAATAGCAAAACAAATAACCAGAATGGACAGAGAATCGAATTGAATGGAAGTCCGACACCCAAGAAGTTAGAGAGGACATTCATCCAGACTGGTAAGTGGGGTGGAGCTGGGAGGAGAAGCGAGCGTAGCGAGAGGGCAGTTTGCCCAGAGAGACTCACTGTGAGTGTGCCTGGCCAAAACATTGCCTGAGCAATCAGTGAAGCCCACAGCCGGCACACCCAGAGAGGCCAGTGGGAACCAATGGGGCCGAGACTGGTGGACCAGGCAGTCCCACTTTCGTGCACAGATAGACTGGGAGAAGGAGGTAGGGAGCAGAGCAGTCCGCGTGGCCCACCATCGCAACCCACCATCACAGGGGGAAAAAAGCCCCGGACCACCTGTGGAAAGCACCCGAGGAGGCTGAGGCGCCGTAGCGGCTCCCAGTCTCACAGGAGAGCTTATTGGGGCGAGGGTGATTGGGAGCTGGTGGTAAACGGAGCAAGCATCATTGCTCCCTCCCAGGCCCTGCCCCCAAAGGAAGCGTAACAACACAACGATGTAGGTTACCCTGCACCTGTGAACACCTAAGGCTCCGCCCCTTAAAGTAGCAGGCGCAAGGAGAGAAAAAAAAATGGCCCAAATGAAAGAACAGAACAGAGGTACAGAAAAATTACAATTAAGGGACGAGGAGATAGCCAACCTATCAGATGCACAGTTCAAAACACTGATTATCAGGATGCTCACAAAATTGGAAGAAAGGTGGACGCAAATAAATGAACAAATGAAGGATACGCTAAAGGAAATGAAGGGAAATGTACAGGGAACCAATAGGGAAGAGGAGGAAACTGGGACTCAAACCAACGGTGTGGACCAGAAGGAAGAAACAAGAATTCAAGAAAATGAGAGGCTCAGGAACCTCCGAGACATTTGTAAACGACCCAACATCCAGATCATAGGGCTGCCAGAAGGGGAAGAGGAAGACCAAGAAATTGAACTTTTATTTGAACAGATAATGAAGGAGAATTTCTCCAATCTGGTAAAGGAAATAGACTTCCAGGAAGTCCAGGAAACTCAGAGAGTCCCAAAGAAGCGGGACCCAAAGAGGAACACATCAAGACACATCATAATTACATCACCCAAGATTAAAAATGAGGAGAGAATCTTACAAGCAGCAAGAGAAAAGGAGACAATTACCTACAAATGAATTCCCATAAGACTGTCAGCGGATTTCTCAAAGGAGACCTTCTAAGCGAGAAGGGGCTGGAGAGAAGTATTTCAAATTATGAAAAGCAAGGACCTACACCCAAGAATACTCTATCCAGCAAAACTTTAATTTAGAATGGAAGGGAAGATAAAGGGCTTCTCAGATAAGGTCAAGTTCAAGGAGTTCATCATCACACAGCCTTTATTATATGAAATGTTAAAAGGATTTATATAAGGCATGGAGAGATATCAACAGGGGAGTGGGAGGGCGAGGGAGGAGGAAAAAGTACAGAGGAAAAGTAGCATAAATGGCAGGTAGAAAACAGGCAGGGGGAGGTTAAGAATAGTATAGGAAATATAGAAGCCAAAGAACTTATGTGTATGACCCATGGACAAAAACTAAAGGGTGGGGAATGGGGGGGTGGAGGGTGGAGGGCAATAAAGGGGGAAGAATGGAACAATTGTAATAGCATAATCAATAAAATATATTAAAAAAGAATATTCAGAAATTGGTGGCATTTTATACACCAATAATAAACTATCAGGAAGAGGAACTAAGAAAACAATCCTATTTACAGTTGCCCACACACACAAATAAGGTATGTAACTAGGAATAAATGTAACCAAGAAGGTAACATTTACTTGAAACATTTATAGGATACTGAAGGAAGAGATTGAAGAAGATACAAATAAGTGTTCACAAGCAGGAAAAATTAACGTCATTAAAATACCCGTACTACCCAAAGCAATCTATGGATTCAACACAATTCCTATTAAGACACCCATGGCCTTATGGTTAATTAATATTTGACAGAGGAGGCAAGAACATACAATGGAGTAGAAAGTCTATTCAATAAATGGTATGGGAAAATTGGACAGATACATGCACACACACACAAAAAGAAAGAAACGAACTAGACCACCTCCTTAATCCACACACGAGAATAAACTCAAAATGGACTTAAAGAATATATCCTATATTCACAGCAGTGTTATTTACAATTGCCAATCTGAAAGCGGCCAAAGTTCCCATCAGTGGATGAGTGGATAAAAAAGCTGTAGTGCATTTCCACAGTGGAATACTACTTGGCTGTAAAAAAGGAAATGTTAACTTTTGTGACACCATGGATGGACCTGGAGAGTATTATACTAAGTGAAATAAGCCAGTCAGAGAAAAACAAGTGCCATATGATCTTCCTTACATGTGGAACCCGACGAGCAAAATAAACTAACAAAATAGAAACAGAATCATAGATACACAGAACAGACTGA
>PVJI01008054.1:0-73630 GCA_004026765.1 Micronycteris hirsuta
GGACTAGTGATCTTGTAAGAAGAGGAAGAAAAACCACAGCTTTCTCTTTGCAAACACACAGAGAGAAGGTCATGTAAGAACAGAGAGAGAAAGCTTTGTCTGCCAGCCTGGAAGAGGCCCCGTACCAGAAATCCACCCTAAGGGCACAGACATCTACTTCCCGCCCCCCAACAGTGAGGAAAGCGAGGTCTGTCATTTCAGCCACCCAGGCTGCATGACACCTTGTTACAGCAGCTCAAACCGACTATTACATCCCCCTTTTTATTTTAGCCCACAAAAGCTTAACCATGCCACAACTAAGGAGACAGATTCTAGAATGATCAGACCTACCAACTTGCACGTCCTAATTCCTTCCTGAAAGGACAGTTTAATATGTAATATTCATAATACTTGCTGGTTCCCTTCATTTCGACTTTCCTCTGTCCAGGGGACTGCTTATATAAGAATCAAAATAACCTTCCTCTGATTACCAAATAAATGTGTAGTGAAAATATGCAAAAGCCATCTGCGTCCATGCAAGCCAATCCTAGATATCATTAGTGTGCCCTGTGAGCCTGCTTAGGTTTGAATGACAGGAAAATGATAGGGAAATTCTTTGAGTTGTTTAGTTCTGGCATTTAGAAACAGAAAAGGGATCGTGGAGATTTCATCTCTCACACTAACCGAAAGAACTCCCATTGGAAGGCAAAATGCTTTTATGCTTCAGTGCTCTCTAAAATGACCAGAAGTCGTTCTAAAAATTACTTCTGCAAAAGGGTCAGATTTTTATTGACCTCGTGGGAGCCGGGTTTGGGTTAATTAGAAGCTCATCTATGAACAGACAGCTGAAAATTCAATGAGGGGCCATAACAACTGTCCAGACAGCTTTTTCCTCCTCTGTTGTCTGACACAGGGGTCAGTGTTGGGATCCGCCCCTTTCTCTTGAGATATTAAGGTCCTGCTTTTGCCACAATACACGTTCAGTGAGCTGGTACCTTCTAAAGGGCAGGCTTCGGTTGGCCTCTTTCATTGATTTGCTTCACCCCAGAAGTAGGCAATAAATAGCCTTCTGTACAATTGGAAAAGAGAAACGAGACTCCCAACGCTGTCTATGCCCATCTAAAGCCTTCATTGGTTGAAAGAAAGAAAGAAAGAAAGAAAGAAAGGGCACTAATCAAAGATAAACCACAAAAACAATGGGCAGCAAGCCAAAGTCAAGACCACTCTAGATGAAATGATCCACTTTAGAAAGGAGGCCTAGCCTTCTCTACCGAATTTTAAAATTATCAGCCATTAAGCTACTAATCAGATAGGCTCTTCATGTGGCAGGTAAGAGGAGGAATCACAGAACCATCAGTGACTGAGCAAGAAGGATGTGTGCGTAGTTGGTGGGGAGGGTCCTTGATCCCTCCTCCCCTGGACTCTGACTTGGCGGACAAGTGTGTTGATATTATAACAGATGTTGTTCCAAGTAAGAGTAATAATTCTAAGCCCAGCTGAGTGATTATTGCCACTACCTGGTATTAAATTATATGTTTATTTTTATTTGTCTGCTGCCCTTGGGTTCCGCCAGAATAAAACACACAAGAGGCAAGGTTTGAGTCTCTATCACCTCTGTGTCCTCGATATTTGCCAAACAGCTGAATTCGTGAGTGAAATCCAAGGGGCTGGGATTGTTGCATTTGCTTTCAGCAAGCCTCAAAAGATGAAGGTAAGAGCTTTAGTGATCCTGGCGGGAGGGAAGTGGAACCGCTCCTGTAATCAGAATCTTACCCCTCAATCATTAGGAAAGAGCTAGAGCAGGGGTGTCAAACTCACTTTCACCGGGGGCCACATCAGCCCCATGGTTGCCTTTCAAGGGCCGAATGTAATTTTAGGACTGTGTACATGTAACTGCTCCTTAACTAGGGGCAAGGGGCTCAGTGCTGCCGCCGGGTAGAAACAAGGTGCCGGGCCGGGTTCAGCCCTTGGGTCTTGTGTTTGCCACCTGTGAGCTAGAGAACGCATCTGGCACAAAATAGAGAAGTCTTCTGGGGGCTGTCAAATCACACTACGTCCTCTCACCAATGATGATATCAACGCATCAGGAGGCTATGTAAGCCATTTAAAAAATCAGAGTATAGAACATATTTTAAGGTAGAAAAGGGTGAACACGGCAGGTAGCAAATGCATAGTGTGGCTCCATTTATTTACTAATCTAAAATTCTGCACCAATATATACTCATGAATTTTCATGAGATTAATTCAGTGTAATTAGATTTCTTTGCACTTATTACTGCTTTTAGAGGTGTGTGCATTGGCTGTGTATTAATTCATCATTAACAACTGCTCAATTGAGTTAAAGAAGATGGACTGTATCCCACTGAAACTCACAATTGGACCATAGGACTCTATTTTCATATCATCCACACTTTGGAGACAGCATGGGTGAATCACAGCAGTTTTCCTTTCAGACATAAGGCACTTTCACAAAACAAACCAGATTAAGTCTACCTCTTAACCTCCACGCCCCAAGCTTCCTGGGACCCAACCCGCAGCAGCACGGCTGGTTCTTCCAACTACCTGCACACTCAGATCCTCTTCCCGTGTGTGTGTGTGTGTGTGTGTGTGTGTGTGTGTGTGTGTGTGTAGGAGTCTCTCCTCTCTGTGTCCCATTCGTCCATCCCAGACGTCTGTACACAGGGGAGACCCCTATCACAGGCTGGATCAAGCATCCACTAGGACTTTAAATCTACCTTGAAACTGAGGCTCAAAATGAAAACTAATCATCCCCTTCCAGCTGCAGGTTCACGGAAGCCTGCCCCACAGGGCTGTCCAGGCCAACGTGGTAATCCCACAGTTAGGTGCTTTGGGTGCAGTTGGGACGATGTTCCTGATGCCCTCCCAAGTGAAACACACAGACGATTTCTCTGGTGAGCTGGCTACATGAGGAAGACCACGCTCCACAGATTCTTTTTCACTGGTCATTCTTCATGTGTACATTGAATAGGTTGCGAAGGTAATTCTGCTACAGATGATGGCCCAGGGATCACGCCCTGAGAGACAGAGCTTGGAAACTTTATCTAATGACACAGGACGGACAGTCAGGGCAATGGAAGTGTCTCCAAGTTTTACACTGTCTCTGGTTGAACTGAAGTCAGGAGATTTGCCTCTAGCTAGCTGTAAAAAAGCTGAAGTGATAAAGATGTTCTGAGCATTTGGGATTTACTTCTCAATTTCTCCTTTTAGGAATGCGTCAGCGTTCTCACCTGGGAACTTTAGGCGATGCTGTTTTGCATTTATAGTTTATTTTGCTCAGTAATTATTCACAAAGTGTTTTACAGGGTATGTGTGGTCTCCCCAGCTTGGTCATAAACTTCTGGGTAGCTGGAAGGTTTTAAATTTTTTTAACGACATGGAAAGGGAAAAATTGTGCTTAGACCAGTGTTGTTACAAAAGTACATCCAAGGTCATTGAGTGCATATGTTCTACTACCTCAATTCAGCTCTAAATCTGGAATATGATTCCTTTTAAATTAGAGACCAGAAGTAGGAATTTGAGGTGGAAGATGTTAACTTTTTTAAGTAAATGAAGCTTACGTTTTATAATCAAGGACAGTTTGGTTTTAATGCAATGGTTCTCAAAATACAGTCCACAGCCAGCATAATGAAGAATGTGACCTTGTCGAAAATGTAAATTCTCAGGCCCATGCTGAATCAGAAGCTCTGGGCATGCACTCAGCCATCTTCATGGTAACAAGCTCTCCAGGGACTGTCTTAGGCAGCTCGGCTGCTATGATAGAATACCACGGACCGGGGTGGCTGACACAGTTCTGCAGTCAGCCCAAGGGGCCAGCAGATTTAGATCTTGGTGAGGGCTCAGTTCCTGGTTTGTAGATGGCTGCCTTCTCGCTGTGACCTTTCCCAGCTGTGTGCACATGAGCAGGGAGAGGGAGGGAGGTGGGGAGGAAAAGAAGGGGGGGTGGTAAGAGAAAGTTCTTCTTCCTCCTCTTCTTATAAGGGCACTAATCCCATCATGAGGGGCGACCCTGAAGCCGTAATGTAAACCTAATTACCTCCCCAAGGCCCACATCCAGATACCATCACATTGGGGGCCAGCGATCTGACGTGTGAATTTGGGGGGACACAAACTTTCAGTTCATGATACGTTCCAATGCATGCTTAAGCTTAAGACAGGCTGGGAACAACAGGATGATCTGTTTTGCTGTGGATTTTAGAAGCCAAAGACAGACTTACTTGAAAACTATAAAATAGGAAAGCTACCATGTAATCAAAGCATACAATCTGCTTGCTAGAAAATGCTAATCATAACATGTCAGATGTGCATGAAAAGAGATCCCCTCTATCGCCCTGGCTGGTGTAGCTCAGTGGATTGAGCGCGGGCTGGGAACTCAAGGGTCCCGGTTCGATTCCCAGTCAGGGCACATGCCTGGGTTGTGGGCCAGGTCCCCATGAGGGCCATGTGAGAGGCAACCATACATTGCTGTTTCTCTCCCTCTCCCTCCCTTCCCCACTCTCTAAAAATAAATAAAAATTAAAAATCTTAAAAAAAATATTAAAAAAAAAGAGATCCCCTCTATATATGTATAAAACAAGTAAAAGAAATATATAGAACCTATTGAAAATATTTCTGTTGCTTTTCACAAAGTGCTTTGGCTCACCTGAGCTTAATGGAGTCTCCTAATTTCCCTAAGATGAAGAAGAGTCCTGTCATCTCCCTACTTTACAGCTACAGATACTAAATTCAGAGAGGACCTGGGACGAGTCACATGGGTACCAAGAGCTGCCTAAATCTCTGTTTGCTTCCCTTCTCCAAAAAGCATTTCCTTCTTTTACTATAACAAGTGAATTCGCCTATGCCCTCACCCTGCTTTGCAGAGATTGAGGTAAATGTTACTTACTTTTCCAGAGCTCCTTGCTACTTTTTGTTGTTCGTAGACTTTGACACCTTTCTTTCATTCACAAATGAACAGCTTGTGCCCATATTAACCAGATGGATGGCTGCCTCTGGTTCCTTGGAGTTGTGAGATGGGTAAGTAGATTAAGGAGCCCAGCATTTGGAGTGCTCACTGCTGGCCAGATATCATTAAGAAAGGAACAGGCTCTACTGCGGCTTTGGTGAGGAGAGGGCCCAGTGGACGGATGGCCGAGGCGGCTTCCCTTGCTGCTGACTGATGAGCCACACTGGCTGCCGCACGGGGAGGAGGGGGCGGGGAGCTGGAATTCTGCTGCTGAGACGGCAGAGAGTCTGCTCTTTCCCTGAGATGCTCAGCATTTAGATCCGTGATTCTGACAGTGTTTCTATTAGCCACCTGTCTCAGAATCATCTGACTGTTTATCAAAAATGCAGATTTCTGGACCTCATCCAGGACCCACTCATTTAGGATGAGGTTTGGAGGGTGGGGACCAGGAACCTGTACAGCTGGAGATCACTGACTTATTGTACCCTCAAACATGTGGAATTCCCCGAATCACCCAAGAAAGGCTGCACAAATCCACACTCCATGAACAATAACTCTGGTAGAGATCGCAGCTACCCAAACCTCCAGCAATTCAACCTCCAAAACTCCCCAAGTCCTTGACAAAGAGAAGAATCTATCTGCCAGAAGCCTCCTAAGGCACTTAGAGATGCCCATTCTCAGCTTCAGCCCAGACCTAGGGAATTGGACATTCTGGGGATGGAGTACCTTCTGGATGAGTCTGAGGCAGTCTAAAATTGGAGGACCACCACTCTACACCCGTGCTATTCAAACTCCAGTGTGCATACGAATCACCTGGGGGTCTCGTTAAAATGCAAATCATTTCAGTAGGTCTGGGAGCTAATGGTCTCTCAAGTGATGTCAACGCTACGGATTCACAGACCACTCTTTGAGTTGCAAACCTCTAGGTTATTTTTTATCTAATGTCATGAGGAAAATTTCCTATTAAAAAAAAAAGAGAGAGAGTGTGTCAGAAGCAGGTCTCCAGGCCCGGGATGAAACGGTTGGTTGATTAGCAGGCTCCAGGCATTGAAAGCGAAGCTGCTAAATGTACCAGTTGGCTTTGAGCTTCTCACACTAAGGATGCGTTCGTACTGGTTGTCCCCCATGCCCCCCTCTACAACCCTGGGCGTTAAGATCACAAAGTTTTAGGTGGCTGGGGCACGAGGCCCACAGTGGCTTCGCCAGGCTCAAACTCAGTCTTCGGCCTAACTTAACAAACGTCACCGGTCGGCAAACAGGTGACTGTTGTTTTTATAATGTGAAATTTTTCCAACCTTAGATAAATAAGCTGGAGTTCTGCTACTTAAAGAGTGGTGGGCGAGCACACTGTGCTGTGTCACTCTGGTCAGGCCCCTGGGGAATCCCCACGTCAGTCCCAGCTCACATGGCTGCCTCGACTTCCTCATTTTGCGAGTGATGGGTTGGGGGGCCCTGCCTACTCTTCAGTCCTACATATTTATACGTGCTGGATTGCTTCTGGTGCCTGAAGAGCGCCCCCGCCTACCCTTTGGGCTTACCAGTTCAGTGACGGCATGGGCGTTTTGTTCCTCTGTGTCGGCCTCTTGATGATCCAGGGATCACCAGCTTTGGCAACATGTGTATGAATTCAGATGCTACATGGCTCTTGCACTTGTTCTTCTCACCTTTACCTTGGTAGGTTTTAAATTATTCAGCCTTGATGTTCCATCACGCTGAAATCACTGATTTGGAATATGGTCACATACAGGATTAGTTTGCTGGCTGTCAGGGGTTTACTAAGTAGCTCGTGTCTGCTGAGATAAGGTGTGTATAAATTAGAGAGTGAGGATTTGCTTATAATAGGGACCTACCAGAATAATGTGTGCAATAAAGGTTCTGAATAGCTAGTAGGTTTATAGAATTTCTCTAGTGTAATTAGGAGAGGCATTGTTGTGTAATGAAGAAAATTAATTAGACCTAAATGTTCAGGGAATGTGTGGTGAGGTAACTGAAGGCATATTTGCAGCCTGATTGGTTTTTGGCAGCTGGAGGCATTTTATACCCTTTTGGGGTGTTTAGTTAATGGATATTTTAACATGCCCTACTGTTTGCTTTTTCCTTAAACTACTCCCATATTTTTAAAAAACGTCGATCAAATGTTTAAGCCAAGTAAATATCCCATTGGAAAAATGCCTCGATTATCTGGTTTATTTGATGATAGTCTGTCAAATGCTAGCTTTTCGGAGGAAGTCCGTACTGGGGCTAAGTGGCATGCCCTCCTACGCCACAGAACTGGAGCCCTACTGTGCGCTTGTAAAACACGAGCACCAAAACGTTTTCAAATTGCCTAGATTTGTCCCGACCTGCACCCAATGCGCAAGGAAGCTGCCTCCAGCCTTCTTTGGAACTAGGTAGAGTTTTTGAGAATACATTGAATTTTAAATTAAGACGTTACTTATCCAGTTGATTATTTTTATAATATACTTAAAATTTTGATGTCAACCAGACATAGATTCAAATCCTCCCTCTGTCATTTACTGGGTGATCTTGGGGAAATTATTTAAACTACCTAAGGCTTAGTTTCATGATCTATGAAGACAATAAGCCTGATATTATATGTGAAAATGAGACAAAATAAGTATATTTTATTCATTTAGGGCATTTTTTTTATTTCCAATGAGAGAAATCCAACGTAAAATAACTTAAAAGGGAAATAACTTAATTACGATAATGTTATTTCTCCAAAGGAATTAGAAAAATATTATAGTTTCTACATACCCTTCAACCAGCTTCCCCAAATGTCAACAACTTGAGTGCCATAAAGTTATTAAAAACAGAAAATTAATATTGGTAACATGCTTTAATCTGCAGACCTGATTCAAATTTTGGTAACTGTCTTTTTTCCGGTCCGGATGCCACATTGCCTTGGGCTTCCTGTCTCCTTAGCCTCCTCCAGTCTGGGACAGTTCCTCAGTCTTTACTTTTCTCGACCTTGACACTGCACAGTGAACACGTCGCCATGGCTTAAACTGTGGTTATGCCTTTGGGGTCAGAAGACCCAGAAGTGATGCCGCATCCTTCTCAGTGCACCTTTAACAGGGGACATGCGTCTGTGTGACTCACTGATATGATGTCAACTTTGACCCCATGGTCAAGACAGTGTCTGCGAGCTTCTCCTCTGCACAATTACCTACCATCTTTTCCTTTGCAATAATGAGCATTTTATGAGGTGACACTTCAAGACGGTGTAAATATACTTTTCTTATCATACTGTTGTTCACTCGTTTTAGCACCCATCAATGATTATTGTCTACAATGACCACTGTGGTGTCTGACAAACGGCGTTACTTCCACCATGCGTGCTACATTTACTAACTGGAATTCTACTTTATGGAAGAGCTGTCCCATCTCACTGATTTGTTTATTCAATTATTTACTTGAGTGTGGACCCAAGTATATTTGTTCCATGGAATATATTGTATTTTACTGTGTATAATGCATACCTTTTCACCCAAATATTTGAAGGAAAAATAAGGATGTGCCTTATACACAGGTAGTACTAATTCTGTACCTGTTTTTAATTCTTTTATTTATGTTTATGCATTAACAGTGTAACTCTAGAAAGCAATAATGATATTTGTATGCAAAATAATACCCTGGAATGTGATAGTTTTGTTTCTAAATATAAATAAAAAATGAATTAAAATGAAAATTTTTCCTAAAAGTTTGGGCCAAAAACATGGGAGCACATCAAACAGGGAAGAATATGGTAACCTATTTCTACAATTACTGTTATTGCTAAAGTTGCCCCAGATTTGCCATTGGGAGAGCCTTCAAATTGGTAGTTTGCAAAAGCTGTAGTTCTAAAAATATTAGTATGTTCGTGTAACATTTTTGTATGTTTGATTCTTAGCTCTTTAATTAGATTTCAAGATCCTTTAGGCCAAGAATCATTCTTTATTCTTGCTATTTCCCACGGCCTAGGAAATGACAGATAGTAGATACTCAATAAACAGTTGTGGATTCACAGACTCGTACTTACATAAAGAAAGGGATAGAGAGAGAAGGATTCATGCAAAGTGATGATGAAAATAACATGAGGGTTTATTCGCAGAAGCACTCGAACACAACCACCTTTTCATAGTCTTCTTACCACACGTAAACAAGTGTAACTGACAGCTGGCTGACGCCTGTGCACTCACTCGCTATTGTGAGAAGTGGAACGGCAAGGATAAAACTTCTCCATTTCACCCCAGAAATCGCATACCCCATCATGCTTATCCTGTAACCCAGCCTTGCACACAGCCATCTGCAGCTATGTTTGCTGGTGGAAAATTAATAGCCTGTGTGGTTCCCTGAAAGGGTCCAGCTTGGACAAGGAATCTCCCACCAGAGCGTGCAGTTGGCAACAGCTGGCCCCATGGCCCGGGACTATGCCGACAGCCGCCGAAGCATTTGCCATGGGTCATTGCCATTCTTGGAGCACCAGCCCAGCCCCCTAGCTCTCCGTGATGTGATACGAACCCACAAGCAGGTGGCTGCTGCTCTGCTCCATTTCTCCATTCAAGATATTTCCTGAAGATCATATTGATGAGCACAGGTACAGTGAAATACAGAAGTTCCACATTAAAAACAAGTACGCCCAAGAACATGTGACTTGTTACAGCCTCAGAGAAGGTGCAGTCCTTACCTAGTGGACTGAAGTGTTGGGAAGTCTGAAGTGAACTCGTGAGTTAGGGAACATATTAAACCACGTTCCCCATCAACCCACAGACTTCAGCTCATTTCATTTGCAGATTATGTAGTTGAGGAGGAGACAGTGAGGGAAAGGGTTAGCTAACACTTTATATTTTCTTAAGCACCTACTGAGGCCATGCACTAACTTTATGGGGGTTATGTCAGCTTTCTTCTCGTAAGTATTCCTATTTTACTGCAGAGAAAACTAAAGCTCAGAGAAGGTACCCCACGTGCCCAAAGTGAAGCAGCTAGGGAAAGGTCAGGATCTGCCTGAGTCTATTGGACTTGAAGCTGATGCCCGCCCTGCAGCCACTGAGAGCCTGTGAGCAGCACAGGTGAATAGTGAGGGCTCTGGGCCACATGAATTCTGACTCCACCACTTACCAGCTGTAAGACAAACATGCTTATCATCCCCGTGTCTCCATCTATAATTCGAGCACAAGAATAATAACTACCCAAGAGAGCTATTTTGAGCATCATTGGAGTTATCCAAGGCAGGCACCTAGAAATGCACTTCAGCATTATTATCATGTCAAATGCCGACTCTGGAGAGCATCGGGACACACCCACGTTGATGAGAGTTAGAAAGGAATGCAGTCAGGTTATTAATCACAGGAAGGTCGACCTAGGTAAGAGAAATAATGGGGAGGCTTTGGTGTATGGACCTGTGGATGGGAGTGGGGACAAGCTCACCAAGAGTGAACATGGAAAATGGAATAGAATATAAATGAAGACCCATATAGAAATTGGAGCTGCCCTGCAGCGAGGGATATCCCAATATTTGTTTTTCATTGGCTTTGTTCTTGTCCCCTATTCTTTAAACAGAAAAGACATCACTGCAATGGAACCATCTCAAAAGGAATTGTGTAAAAAGCAAAGTTACACAATTTGAACTCCTCTGAGGGATTGAGTTTATGTTCCTCCGCTCAGGCAAAGGCTTCTGGAAACAAAGCACCAACTTTGATTTCTAAATGAGCATCGGTCCCTGTGGTTCAGTTCCTTGAAGCTTCCGGCTGCACAGAACCTAACAGTTCATTCTCCACAGCTGGGTTCTGAGCCCGGGGCTCCTGGTGACTTTTCAGAAGGCTTCATGATTGGTTTGCTTCTATGGGATTTGGATCAAGATGAAAAATGAGCCCAAGGTTATTTGGAAACAGTTCATATTTAAGAGACCTTCAATCCCTTCACAAATAAGAAGTGGCCTATAAATATTGTATAACCCTAGAATAACTTCCACTTGCTCATGCTTATCACAGGGGAAAAAATTAGTGATGGGTACATCCTACTTCAGAAGTTTGGGTAAATTTTATTTTACTGAGGATAAAATAGTTTGGAAGAGTTGAAATCACTTTACTCAGAAGGGAAAAGCAGTTCATTCATAAGGGAGGGAAACTGTATGTGGATTTCCCAGCATTGTGATGAAAATACTCTATCTAAATGACACCTTTTTGTGACTGAGTATCCCCAGCCACCAGCATTCAAACCATGGACTCCCGTCCCCACTCATTATGGTTTTTCTTGGCACTTGCGTTGTTCTGCGGTCGCTGGGATGGGGTTATACAGACTGAAGATCATCTCTGTTTTAATTCCTAAGGAAGAAACTGAATGCAACTATCTCATGCACACTTAACAACTAACACGTCTTTTCAATCACGGTTTGTCACCGTCCTCCTGTGGCACTGGGCCCTTTGGGCCTGCCTGCCCCACACTGCTGAACCAAATTGGTCATGTCTCCGTGGCAGACCTGCTGGCTCAAAAAAAAAAAAAAAAAAAAAAAATCAGCCCTTACAAAGCAGCACTCTGAAGAGCCCAGACGGAAATGTAATAAACAATGTTTCGAATTACATTTTGGACATTTAAAAATGCTCTGGGCTCAATTTCATAAAGCATTTGCATTTGTAATGGAAAAAAAATACATCTCTAGGCTTCCCATCCCAGGTTAACAGACTCTTTTATGTTGTAAATTTTTGCAGGAGCAATTACAAATTGTACACAGACTCATTATTTCTCGAGCACTTTATCGGGACATTTCCCCATACATCTAATTTGTCCTGTCTGAAATGGAACTTCGCATAAGGGATTTTCTTAATTGCTTTTGAAGCCCTTCCAAGATAATCAACTGCTTTTTGGAGCATGACAAAGGACAGTAGACAATAGTGCCAGCCTTGTCTTAGGATCACACTGAAGTTTTTGGGTAAGAGACAGCACAGAGAGGCAACATTTGCCTCTTAAACTATTCAGTGTCTCACTTTTCATTTGGTTTCCATTTTTATCTGCCCCACTGTGATGGCTGTCACTTCGGGGGTAGATGCAGTCAATATTTACAAAAGAACAAAATATAACTTTTGCTATTATGAAGTATCTTAACCAAAAATTAAACAAAGACACAGTAAAAATAAAATAACCAGATTTGGGGAGAAGGAAAACTGTCAAAGGCTGGTTTTGTTTCTGTTATCCTGATTTAACAAATCTAAGCAAATGATGGGACACGTTCATTTGAAAACATTTTTACTTTGCTCTGGTTGGTGTGGCTCAGTGGATTGAGTGCCAGCCTACAAACTATAGGGTTGCTGGTTCGATTCCAAGTTAGGATGCATGCCTGGTTGCAGGCCAGGTTCTCAGTAGGGGGGTGCATGTGAGGCAAACACACATTGATGTTTCTCTCTCTTCCTCTCCCCTTATCCCTCTCTAAATTGAATAAAACCATAAAAAAAACCAAACATTTTTACCTTGAGTTTTCATGCTGACAATTCTAGATTATTTCATTTTTTAGTTACAGAAAAAACTGCATCTAATTTACATGGCAGGCAGGATGATGGTCACCCGCAGATGTCCACAACCTGAACCCTAGAACCTTACATGGAGAATTAGACTTTGTAGATGTGATTTAAGGTTACTAACCTTGAGAAGGGGAGATTATTCCTGACTCACTGCGATACCCAATTTAATCACATGCTTCTTTTATTTTTTTAAACTTTTTTTTTTAAGATTTTATTTTTATTTATTTTTAGAGAGAGGGGAAGGGAGGGAGACAGAGAGGGAGAGAAACAGCAATGGATGGTTGCCTCTCACATGGCCCTCACGGGGACCTGGCCTGCAACCCAGGCATGTGCCCTGACTGGGAATCGAACCGGAACCCTTTGGTTCCCAGCCCACGCTCAATCCACTGAGCAACACCAGCCAGGGCTAATCACATGCTTCTTTAAAACGGGAACTTTTCTAGCTGTTGTCAGAGAGAGATGAGGCAGAAGGGCTGGGGAGATACAACACGAGGGCGCAACCTACTCCAGCTGGCTTGAAGCCAATGGAAGGAATGTGGTGACCTGGAGAAGCTGGGAACAGCCCTCAGCTTATAACCATCGAGAAAACAGGGACCTTGTTCCCACAGATGCAAGGAACTGAATTCTACCAACCCAAATGAGCAAGAAATTTATTCTTCCCTAGTGCCTCCAGAAAAGCATGCAGCTTTAGCCCAGGGATTCATGCAGCAGGCATTTCACTGACAGAGTGTAAGACCATACATCCGAATTGTTTCAGCCACTACGTTGGTGGTGATTTGTTAAAGCCTCATAGAAAACTAACACACTACAGCACATCACCCTATTTTGGCACCCAGATCATCCTTAATGTGCCCAAATATAAGACATTTAATAATTTTCTTATAATTTACTATTTAGTCAGCACCACCCTCGGCAAAGGAAATTCAAATACTGCTTGAGAAAATCGAAGTAAATTATATCTCCCGAATGAAAAATATAAAAATTCCATCCGTAACTTATGGACACTGATTGGGACACGAGGTAAAGGATAAACATCAGCTTTCTTTTAGATCAACAACTGTTAATATGCCATGCTGACCCCAATCACCTCCCAAGAACTGCTCTTGGCGGAGTCAGAGAATTGATTGTTCTTAATTTTAAAGCTTAACCTTGGCAGTCTGTAGGAAGTCCCCAGGAGCGCTAGAAATATTTTAACCTTTTTAACTAAAAGACACTCAAAAAGAGAAGGAATCATGCCTAATCGCTGTGTCACTTTTTCCAGATGAAATCCAGGCAATATTAATAGCCAAACATAAAATGGTTAATTTGGTGCTTCATTTATATTCCATGATGACCTTATCTAAGACACTTACGTTCCAGTTTTGGTTAACTAACTTTCCCAAAGGCCTAATGGCAAAGAACAGCAATTCAAGTTGGCCAGATCACAAAACCTGCTCAGGAAGATGTCAACGACAGGAAACAGTAACTCATAAACTGAGTCAGGAAGATGCATGACCCAAGCCTGCAAAGACCCATGGAAGAAAGAAGTTCCACTTTAAGATGGTGGATAAAACATAAATATCATTTCCTCCTGAAACTCCAGTGAAAAACATATTTTTTAAAAAGAAGAAAATAAAAAGACATCTGTAACATGAATAGAGAGAACTGGGAAGACCACAGGAAGGAAATCCAGGAGGCTGCAAAGGGCACCAGTGGTAAACGATTTGGCCAACCCCCAAAGGCTGAACTGTGGCCAATGGCTGGGAGCATTGAGAACCAAAGTAATTTACTCTGAAAATCCTGAAAAGGCTCAGACCATATACTTCTGAGTCTTCAATGAAAAGGAAAGAGTGCAGAGAAATGAGTGACATTAGATTCCCGGATCCGCTCCCAACACTGCCGGATTACTGGACTTCTATCCTTTGGGGAGACTGACATATTTCTGGATTGGAAGGCGGGGGGTGGGAGACATGTCGTGATGAGGGGGGAAGGTACGGCAGCAAAAACAGGAAGAGTAAGTGGACATGTGAAAGCCGAGTGCTGATTATAGGACCTGTGGACTGTGCGGGAACTCGAACGTAATCTAGCAGGGGATCCAAAACCACTTCCCCTAGTCTGGGGCCTCGGTCTCTACGAGAAGAACTGCACACTCTTACGTATACGTTATTATATAGTAACATAACATCAAAGGCAAACTTGGTTCTAGCAATGGCTCTCTGCATCACTAATTATGGAATCTCTATTGTGGTACCAAGCACAGCACCCACCCCCACCCCCTAGACCCACCCACAGGCACTTGGTAAGTGCAATGCTACACTTGCTAGTTATCTGTGCTTCAGGCATTTGCACAGCGGCCTGGTAAGACATGTGGTATTCCTCCCACTTGACCCTAAAAGAACCTGAGACTCGAAGAAAAACAACTTGCTAGGAGCAAATGGCTCTATCACATTCAAACCCAGACCTGATTTTTTTCACTATACAAAGCACTGCCTTTCAAGTCCGAAGAAAATTCTCTCGACTCACCTATAGTTTGCTGCTCATGACGGGTAGGACTTGGCCCACAGTCACTGACATCAGAGCCACGGCCCAGGGCAATGAGGGGAGCAGGGGGCACCTGGTGTGATCTGAAGAATGACACTTATTGATGATGTGAACTAACTAGTAAAGGAGCTGCAAATATGGAAAGAGGGAAGCTAAAATAAACCCTGGGGAGCAAGGCCAGAATTAGAGGTATCAGTGTGAATTTATGGTGTCTTATGCAGAGACATCAAAAATGTCAAGATCACAAAAGACAGAGGAACTATTCCAGACTGAGGCTCAAGCATGACGCCTGACAACTGCCCCAAGTGATGCTGGATTGGACAGACTTCTGAAAGTCATCACTGGGCTAACTGAAGTGGGAGTAGGGTCTGTGGATTAGATAATTAACTGTATCAACACTGTTAACTTCCTGATTTTGATCGTTACGGCACTGGGCTACGTGGAAGTGCATTCTTATTTTTCGAACACATAAGGTTATACACTATAAAGTGGGTGATTTGGCATCATGGCTGCAACATGCTCTTAAATGGTGTGGGAAAGAACATACACCCTATTGAGTGCGCGTATACAAAGAGAAAGAAAAGGACAAATGTGGCTAAATGTTGACAACTGGAAAATCTGGAAGAGGAACATAGACAGTCTCTATGCTATTATGGCAACTTTTCTGTAACCTTGAAATTTCAAAATGAATAATAAAAAAAATAACATGGACTTTTTTTTTTAAAGATTTTATTTATTTTTAGAGAGAGGGGAAGGGAGGGGGAAAGAGAGGGAGAGAAACAGCAATGTATGGTTGCCTCTCACGTGGCCCCCACTGGGGACCTGGCCTGCAACCCAGGCATGTGCCCTGACTGGGAATTGAACCGGCAACCCTTTGGTTTGCAGCCCGTGCTCAATCCACTGAGCTATGCCAGCCAGGGCAACTTTCTTTAAAACTGAAATAAACAAATCCCAAGGCACAGTAAATGAGAAAAGAAACAAAGAGTAGAAAAATGAGCACTGTGCTACTCTGTGTGAAGTGAAGGGATGGCTGAGAACACACGCACACACACACGTGCTGTGATCACGACCGTCTCGCACACGCAGAGCACACCCAGAAACACACCACGGCCTGACCCACATTGGTGTCTTCCTCAGCTGGAAAAATCAGTGGCTAGAGAAGGATGAGAAAGGTTTTAAATTTGAATTTTATACTACATAAAGTAACTTAAAAAAAAACCCCACCACCCAGAATGTTTCAAATATATGAGCCAGGCTGGCTACCTTAGAAGTACCAAGCAACATTTAAACCTAAATTAACAATCACTGATTCCAGAAATTCTATTTCTGTGGGTCCAGGGTAGGGCTCAGGAATTGAGCGGTTAATACTTCCCTATTTATAAAACATAGTGTGGTTTGGGAATTGCTCCTTTAACCAAGTCACCCAAATCTGATCTTCTCCAAACCCCCAATTCTAGGTACATTAGGACTTTCTGTCCAATGAGAGAATAAGATCATAATCTAGGGAAAGAATGCCCCACAAGTAAAATCAGCGAATCTGGAACCAGGGTCGGCACTGACCTCCAAATAGAAGCCAAGTCATACAAGCCATCTACCTTTTCCATCTCCTTCCTAAGGACCAAAGGGATGGTTGAGGTAAGGTCACCTGAGGGTTACTGGGTATAGGTGGTAATTCAGGTGTTCGGCATTCTTCAGAGGGAACACTGTGTACATATGTAACAAGATTACACTTATGTAAGTTAAAAAACAACCAAATGACACAAGTAGACACAATACCTGTGACATTCTAGATCTCAAGTGGTGGGTTCATCCTGTTCCTTTTTATCATGTTTTATGTTCAATATAGTAACTATATTCTCTTGTATGCATCCGATATTACATGCTAAGAATGTAATCTTCAAAATGAAAGCAATAAAATAACACTGAGTTCAGATGGCTGGTTTTTACATTTAAAAAAAGTAAATACAAGAAAACGAAGCATTACCATGCCAGCAGTACATATTTATTATTATTCATGAATGGTCAAAAGACTTACAAGGCCCATTATTAGTAGTATAACCGCACGTATGAAATATCACTTAGTGACATGGAGTGAAAAGGACAGTTTTATATATATTTAAAAATTAGACACATACACACACCTCTCACATGTTCGCCACATGCTGCTACAACAGCAGGAGGCATCGAGCGGCAGGAGTTCCAATAAACATAACGTGGAAATATCTCAAGCATAAAAACTGTACTTAAGTTGCAAAAATAAAAGTTTCTTTCTTCAAACATTTTGATCCGGGCTCAAGCAAAGCAAACAATGAACAACAATGATTTTCACACTACTTAAGACTTTAAAACAGAAAAGGGTCAAAGCTGCAATAGTCCTGAAACGGCAGAGGGGAGAGGCAGGAACAAGGCATTTCACTCCCTCCCTCTGAAAAGAAGTCGACAGCAGATCCGTTCCACCCTGGCTCTCAGATACGGAAGGATCATAATCTACTATACTCAAACAGCAAGTTAAGCCAGAATAAACAAAATGAAAAAAACAAACATCATTACTTCCAACAAGGCATTATTGACCTCAGTTTCTTTACATAATTTCACTAGTGCAAGAACATCATTTACCTGAAAGATCATAAGTCACAATTAAAGAGCACTCATACAAAACTATTTCCTTTTTTCTTTAAAAAGTGCCACATACTCTATCATAAAAAAAAAAAAAAAAAAAAACACACACACACTAGTGAAAGACCGTCTGTCTCCATCTCTTATCAATGAGGAAAGGCCAGAGCGATTCTTTGATTCCAATTCGAAATGGCGTTCTCTGGCCAATGCCCATGGTCTCCAATTTGGAGCAGTCAAGCTGAGCATTCCTTGGACGTTGTGCTCCTAAGACAGGACTGTCAGTTATCTTTAAAAACAAATAAAAACAAAGAATTAAAAATAAGTGAAAGGCTACAGGTTGAAGTTTTTATATTCTCTACTTCACTTTGCCCCCAGTGCAAGATATCTGATTTGATCCCTGGAAAAAATTTTTTTAAAAGGCTGCCACAATCAAGACAATACTTTTTCCATAAATATCACCAATACTGACGGGCTTCTTTACACGTAACAATTTAGAAAAAAGTAACAACATAAACCGCCAACATACAAGTGAAGGTCACTGCGATTAATACTGGAAAATCGTCACCAATACTTCCAAAGCAACAAGGAGATGTCATCAATAATACACACTACAGTGATGGCTCTGGACTTTGGAAAAGCGAGGTTTTAAATGCCACGTACTTACCGGTCGTAAGTGACTGATGGGGAGGTTGAAGGCGTCTGCAATTGCACATGCCATTTCATACTTCGTCATCTGTTCGTTGCCAGACCAGTGAAAAGTTCCCTTAATTGATGGATCCTGACAAGGACACAAAAATTCAAAACAGCTTCAAGTTTTTGAGCTGAGTGGAGTGGGAGGTTTGATAAGAAAGGTAATTTAAAGGCCCGGTAATTAAAATGCATCTCTCCTTTCTAAAATGCTCTCCACAGGACATTTAAAATCAAACCCCTATATATATTCCCAGCTAACATGAAAAACAATTTCTAGAATTTAGCCTTGAGAATTTAAAAAGTAAAAACATAAATGACTCCATTTTATTTAGCAGGAATTCCAAATGATTAGATTTTTTTCAAGCCTCACCTGAAGACATCCTTGATTTTCAGAGAGAGGGGAAGGAAGGGGGTGGGAGGGGGAGAGGGAGAAACAGACAGACAGACTGACTTCAATGTGAGAGACAAACATTGATCAGTTGCCTCTCATACACACCCTGACCAGGGACTGAACCTGCAACCTAGGTATGTGCCCTGACTGGGAATCGAACCCACGACTTCCTGGTTTACAGAATGATGCTCTAACGAAGTGAGCCACACCAGCCAGGGTGATTACAGATTTTTTGGACACACAGCCCAATTTAATGAGTATTTGTAATTATCCTAAGAAGCTAAAAACAAAACTTAATAGAACCATTTTTCAAGAAGAGCTAGTCATAACATCCTTAGTCATAGTCCGTATTTAAGATATATATAAATTTTATGTATTAAAAACTATACTCATACTATTAGTACATTCTAAAATAAATCAGTCTGATGTTTTTATGGATAGCCAGTTTAGCTCCAACATTCTCAAGTTTAAAACTATTCAAATATCTAAAAAAAAATACAAATTATTTTTTAAAGTGGCTAATATTATAAATTCCTATATAGCGTCTTCTTTGATATCACACAGATCTTAAAGTACGGCAACTTCTTAAAAGACATTAGATGCTAAATTGGGTGGAGCATTACACACCAAAAGTTTGCGGATTCCATTCCCTGCCAGGGCACACGCCTAGGTTGCAAGTTCAATACCTGTTCAGTGCATGTATGGAGGCGACCAATCAATGTTTCTCACACTGATATTTCTCTATCTCTTAACCTTCCTTTCTCTCTAAAATCAATAAATATATCCTCAGGTGAGGATTAAAAAAAAAAGGTCACTAGATTACTTGAAAACTACAAGTTTCCAGAAGAATGACAGACAGGGTCTGTAATATCTGAGAAAGAAACACAAGGGTATAATATTTTTATTATTCATAAATACAGCCTACTACCTGTAAACTGTTTTTGCTTGGTCTCCTTATAGTTTTAAAAAAGCACATTATAAAGGACAGCATAGGAAATACAGTCAAAATATTGTAATAACTATGTATGGCACCACTTGGCTACTGGAAATATCAGGGGGAACACTTTGTACAGTATATGATTTTCTAACCACTATCTTGTATACCTGAAACGAATAGAAAAATAGAACTGAATGTAAGCTGTTCATTGAAAATAATGAAATTATTTAAAATAAGAACAAAGCTCTGTAACTTTCACTCATTATCAGGATTCTGACAAAGATGTAAGAGAAAACCCTCCTCCCAGAGGCTCCCACCAGCATTCTCTTCTCCGCTAACTGACGACACACGGTGGCCACGTCCTTGACGTGCGTGGGGAACCGCTGCTGCCAGTGGTCCATGTTCGCCGACTTGTTGCTGAACTGCACTTTATCAAACATAACAGTCACGGCACTTTCCTCAAGCTTTTCAACGTCTCCATACAGAACCGGGATTCTCAAAACAGCAGCCCCTGCAGAGGAAGAAAAGCAGGTGACACCCGAAAGCAGACTGGTTCGGAAGTCTTGATGTAAGATGAAGTATATGGATTGAAACAATATCGTAAAATACTTGCAACAGACCAAAATGACAGGGCTCGCCTGTCACGATGCCCATTGAACAAATGTCATCCTGAATGGTTTTAAATGTTCTCTCGTTTGGGTTATCTTTACATATAATTTCTTCA
Organism: Micronycteris hirsuta; assembly: GCA_004026765.1. Taxonomy (NCBI): domain Eukaryota; kingdom Metazoa; phylum Chordata; class Mammalia; order Chiroptera; family Phyllostomidae; genus Micronycteris; species Micronycteris hirsuta. Next base: position 20,314 of record PVJI01008054.1, read on the forward strand.
TGATTATGATCATTAAAAATAAAACTGATCATGACAACTAAATGCAATTAGTGATCCTTGATTGGATCCTAGATTAAAAAAATAAAATGCAATAAAGGGCATTATTGGGACAACTGGGAAAATTCCTACACAGAGTGTAAATTATATTACAGTAACATTTAATTTCCTGAATGTGATAAGTGCACTGTAATTATATAAAGAGCATCCTCGTTAGAAGATACACAGTACATTATTTTGAGGTAAAAACTAATTCTTACTGAGTATAGAAAAAACTGTATGTACAAAATACATGTGGCAGAACATTCACAGTAGGTGAAATCTATGGAAAGGATATGTGAATGTTTACCACATAACTCTTCAAACCACTGATTAAAGAGTTATGAGCTGTTTAGATTTTCCGTTGGTCCCTAATGAGGGGTTACAACAGGCTAGATAATTGACATTTTAATTGAAAATCAAACACTTAAATTAACTTATTGGACAACCATATATAGATATATATTCAAGAATAATTTCTGCAAGATAATTTACAATACAAAAAAAAAAAAACCCTGAAGAACAAAATGTCTGTTAGCGCTGTACCTATACTAGGGGACGTTTCTCAAAGACATAGCACCAAGGCAGCAGTTCTAGTGCAGGGGATCGCCAAACGGAATACTGCGCAGCCGCTGATAGGAAAGTGATATCCAAGTGATGTTTCCATTCGTACTGAATTGCAATTTGGGGGTGGGGTGGGGGGGGTGGAACACGGATTACAAACTAACATGCAAATAATTTAAAACATTAATAAGTGCTTCCATACATAACCACATTTGGTGCTTCTTTCTGAGGTAGCATTGTAAGAGAACTTTCACTCTTTACAATTTTAAATTTAAAAAAATTTTTTTCCAAGAGGGTATATATGTACCTTTTATAATTAGCACATATATGTGTACATATTCATGTAGCTACAAACACACAAAGGAGAAAAGAAAAACCACACAAACAACAGAATTCCCCAATCTAAGAGAAGTGATAGCGATCTATTCTTTGAAACTAGATCACAAACATTTGGACTATATAATTTGTTTTCTGTAAATAATGATATTTACATATGCAGATACTGGAAACTATCTGGAAGGATTCACAATTCTTGAAGACTTCTAAAATTAGAATTTTTCATTTTTCATTAGCTAATTTCTCTAATGATTTAGTCTTTTTTAAATTAAACATAGACAGACAGACAGACACACACACACACACACTCCCCCCATAAACAAAAAGGAATCCTCAAAGCAAGACTGTCTTCTTACCTAAATTATTCTCCAGGACAGCCTTTTCTCCTTCTAACTTTGTTTTGCCATACAGATTTAGGGGACATGGTATGTCGTCTTCTCTGTATGGAGGATTTGTTCCATCAAACACATAATCTGAGCTAATATAGATTAGAAATGCTCCAATTGCAGCTACAAAAAAAAAGAAAAGAAAAAACAACAATCCATTAAATTAATATATGCCATTTACTCTTTACTGGAATTTATAACGGCTTATGCATCATATACAGAAATAAATCTCTTATCAACAATCTATAAAACTTTAATCTTCACAAACTCAGCAATCATTTAATATTTCATGAAGATTTAATGAATTCGTCATCACCTGCTTCCTTTGCTAAATTCCCAGAAGCATCCACGTTAAGCTGAGCAGCAGCATCTGGCTGATTCTCCACGACATCTGGCCTTCTCTCTGCTGCACAGTGTACTATCACGTGGGGCTGCAAGCCAAGCACTGATTTTTAACACAAAAAATAAGCGAGCTACAGGCTTCCAACAGTAAATTAATTCACAGAAAAAAATGTCAGGTCAACATTCTTTCAACTAAACAAGGATTGTACTTTGTCACGCTTCCCTTTTTCAAGATTCAAACTTCCTTAAAAATATATGTAGGATCTGAAAAGGGAGGAGCAATTTAGTACTCCTTAGGCAAAGCCAGAGAAACCTGTGTCAACAACTGTATTTCTAAAATCAAAATAAACTTCATGGGAAAAAAGAGCTCTCATTTGTGTGATTAGTATGACCTACATATTGATAAATCTATATTAAAGGGAGAGGAATATCAACTGCAAATCAAATTCGTATATTCAGATATCTTAGACCATTCATTGAAAGAAAATCAACTATCATAAAAATTACATTCCCAGCTGAGCAGTCAGTGTACCACCTATATGCTAAGCACTGTGCAGGGAACAAGGATTTCGCTAACTCAGTGGAAAAGACAGGTACGTAGAGGAACTGCTTCAGTATCAGCTGACAGACGCCAAGATAGAGGAATGGAGAGGGTCCTCGGCAGAGAAGCGGCACCTGCTTCCCAGAGGAGCTGAGCCAGTGCTAAAATGTGGGAAGACCCCGGACAGGCAGAACTAACCTACCCACACACCAAATCTCCTCCTTCTCAACTACTGTTTGAGGAAGCATGATCTTAGCTGTTTTCAGATTTCAATGTGCACAATCTGGGTGCTTCATGAAATGCAGAGTCCTGGGTCCCGTAACCAACTCACTCATTTAAAATCTCTGGGAAAGAGGGCTACGAACAAGTTTCCCAAAAGATTTTGATGCTGATGTCACCTGTTCCCTATTTTTAGAAAAAACGTAAACTCTCAATTTGATCAGAGGTGAACAGAATCTAAATTTTTCTGTAATTTTACGGCCATAAGCTTTTTAACCTCCCTGAGACTTTTTCATCTTTAAAATGGAAAGACTGTCTATTTTGCAGTATTGTAAGGTCTACAGATAATATTTTAAAAATAGCTACACAGAAAGTGATATTTAGAAGAGTACTACAGAAACACAAGCTTTTGATAAAATGCTCCATAGTGTCTTTTGTCAACCTATGTCTAAAGCCAATCATTTTAAGGATTGCATATACTCTGCAATGCTAAAGAAAAAAAGGTATACTCTATATTGTCAGGTAATAGGTTAAAGCCTAAGTACAGTGACTCCCTTGAGAGAAGGAACATTTTCTACATCGTCCAGGTGATTCTTAATTTGATTGACATGTTACAATAAGCAGACTGCACCATACCTGAAAATCATAAATGATGTGATGAACAGCATTAGAATCCAACAGATTAACATGTTCAAATTTGGGTCTTGCTCTTCTAAAACCACAGCCGATGGCATGCCAATTACTCTGCTGAAATTCTTTGTATACAGCTCTGCCAAGAAGCCCAGTGGCACCAGTGATCAGAACCCGCCTACTAGGGATGTTAACTTCCTCCTAAAAAGGTGAAGGGCAAAGAAAAAGAATTATTTAGTTTAAAAATATTGTCTCAATTAATTTGGTCAACATCATCATTCACGAAATACTTCAAGCCTAAGTAGTTTTCTTCATGTCCCGTATCTATTACCCAATTCTTAAGTTCGAACAAAGATCAAACTGCATTGATAACTACATCACTTAAGAAAAGTTTTAACGACCTTGCCCAAGGCAAAAAAAACCCTAAGATGATACAACAAGGAATTAGCAAGTCATAAAGACTGATTTCCTGTGTTTATGATCGTGATGTCCAAATGAATAATAAACAGCAACTTTAATTACATTCTTCAGTTTATAAAATTAAGTTTATGCTTACTTATTTTATGGCCTGATTAAATATTTGGGCTATATTCCACCAATATGTTTACAAGTTGACATTTTTGGTTTCTAGTTTTCAATCCCAAATTTTCTTTTAAAACTCACTGATTTATATTTTGATAGGTCCAAGTGAAGAGAATTCACATCCCACAGGAATTTATATGAAGGAAAAATAAATTTGACCCTTATGGCACTAATAGTATTTCTAAGTTTAACCAAACTGACAAATGTTTCTGAATTAAAACTCTAAATTTTCACAGGCCAGCTAAACTAATAAATACAGGTATGGAGGAGAAAAAAGAAGGAACAGCTACAATATTCTACACTGAGGTATCACAACCGTGAAAAAGAAAAAATTCCTTACACGTTAAAATTAAAAAGGAACCACTATTTAGGAAATAAAACCAAGACAGGGTTTGCTCTCAAAATCTTGGCTTATTCAGTAAGCATTTACTATTTAAAAAACAACAGGAGTTTTACTACGTTTTATCATCTTCAAGACTTTTATTTCAAAGTGTTGTTGTAGTCACCTAAAGCTGAGTTGTCAAAACTATTCATTGGAAGACTTTTGCTTAGCCCTTAGTTCAGCTGAGTAACAGCAGACTATACATTTTAAAAAAGAAAAGGCCACCAAAATCGAGTACTTCTTATCAGAGGAAAAGCCTCAGACAAAAGGGCTGAGACCGTATAAAGGTAAATTGTTAAAGATATTTTTTTTTCCTTTAGATCAACCAATTTCAAGACGTTTTAAAAGCGGAATGAAAATTCATCTAGGCTTTCTGTTGCAAAATTTAGCTCAAAGTCAACTGAACTATGAAAACAAGGGTTTCAGCCAGCAAAATATTTTCTTTAAATTTTGGCAAGAAAATACCTCTACAAAGTGAGGAACCTGAAGTCTAGAGATGTGAAAGGTTTTGCCCACCATAAAAGGGGAAAAAAGGTTAAGACCAGAACTTGGGTCCTCTTGCTTCCAAGGTCCAGCCAAAACGCATTCTGAGTTTTGCTTCAATCCTTTGAACTTATATTTGGTGTCATGATGACTAAATTTTATGTGCTCTGCCAAGAACTGTGTCATTGAGGAGTTAATCCATCTCTACTGATTTAAGTCATTGGTAACATGAGACATTAGGACACGGTGACTGAGGTTCTTCCGGCTTTACAGTCCTAAAATTCGAACATTTTCAATATTAGCCATATATAAGTCACTTCTACTCTTTTCACATCGTCTCTCCAGAGACAAAATGAGCACTCTCTGTCACCACCAAAACAAGATTTTTCCATCTGGATTGTAAGTTTACTTGTTGGCAAATAAAATATGCATCACTCTAAAAAGACGCCAATCAAAAATAACTCTTCTATTTTTTAGTTTCCTTATATAAGCAGAACTCTACCTAAAGCTTCTGAAAGCACACTATTTTGATTTTTTTCTTTTTAAACGACATATTCCCCTGAAAATTACTTTGGACCGTTCCTCTATAAATGTAGTCCTGCAAAACACAGCAATGACCAAACACCCCATGGAACTCCGAATGGAGGAATAAAATGCTTTCTGTTCATCGAAACCACAGTCAAGAGTTGAAAATATTTTGTGTGCCCAGAAAGTCTACTTTCTCAAGTTTTGTTACTTTATGAGTAAATCGTATCAACCATCCCTTTAAGTTTACCCTGAACATATTTCTCTTACTGAATAAACTCTCAGATGGACAGAATTCAGTAATTATCAGATGACCAGATTTACAAAGAAAAATTCCTGAAAAATTAACATATATGAATGTAGAACTAGCACTTCTATCACGCTATCTCATCGAACAGTACCAAGCTGTAGAATAAAAGATAAATAGCTCTTTCAGCATGACCCGAAACAGCGGTCTGGGTCAGTGATTTCTAACTTAGCACACCTGCATTAAAAATGTCCCAGAGAAAGTGGTGCGAAAAATCACTAATACCTAAAGAGGGATCTTCTTCAACTTCAGTGGTAAATATACTACTACTTTGCAATTTTTAGAACGTCTTAAACTTAGGGAAGTTTCATATTCCTGTCTTTCATTGATCCTCACAAGACTTCCCCTCGAAGGAGATCTTTGAAGAGACACTCCTGAACTTTGAGCAACTTTTTACAGATCCCATGACTACTCAGGTGACCTTGGTCTAACTCCCCTCCCGCCACTGTAAGCCCCAGCCGGTATTAACCTCAGAAACCACTGGTCTGCTTCTCCAACACAAACTGTATGGCAGTCCTCATTCTCACGAGTGAGCTTTAACAGGGTTTGGGAGCAGCAAACAAATATGCCCCAAGCTTTTTTGGTTGTACCATTTCTAGGAAAGGGAAACCCATTTCCATTGGTCTACTGAACTCCTACTGTGAGGTTTTATACACACACACACACACACACACACACACACACACACACACACACACGAATCTACGTAAACAAAAACGAACACTAGGTAACAAGAGGCAACTCAGCGCTATTGGGGGTACACAGGAACAATGCAGAGGTTTAAATAGTCCATCTATCCTCACTTTACCCCCTCCCCCTAATCCCAAAGTAATGTGAAAACACTAAACACGCTGCATTTCAGAGGCGTTAAAATTGTGCATTATCGAGTACTGCCATCCCCTATAACCTCTCTTGTTATCAGTAAGACATACTGCTCTGAGCATTTCCAGTCTTCTCACCCCCAGCGCTAGATCCGTTCTGGGGATGGATGAACGCTGGGAAGCCTGGAATAAAGGAAGGAGGGCAGGGGTGGCGGACCCAAACGCAGGAAAAGCCTTCTTTTATGCAAACTGCGCAGTGGTTCAACGCCCCAAACAGACCTGTATTGGAATCCCAGCTCTAAACACACTTAATGAACTGGGACGAAGGACAAGCCCTCTGAGCCTCCATTTTCTCATCTGTAAAATGGGGCAAAAACAATCTCCTAGTCACGAAGGCTACATCGAGTCTTGCATAAACTAAGACTTCAGTAATCTCCAATACTGTTATTTCTGAAAAGCTACCTTTACCCTTCTTCCTAAGAGATACAGAGGAGGGGTAAAATCGAGGGAGAACAATGGATGCAAAAGAAATGAAAACAGAATCAAAATCGAGATAGCTTCCCCAAACCCCTCTTCATTCTAGGGAGGGGAGCCTCAAAAGTGAAACCCGATGAACTCATTTCCTGCAGCAGAGCCTGGAAAACACTAAAAGGGTGTGCGCAGAGGTAAACAAACTCGATGGCACCGCCTCAGCCTCTACGGGCTCAGAAGGTGGCGCTAAGGGAGCCGACCCGGCTCCCACTCAGGCGGGATGCGCCTGCAAAACCAATCCTCTGCACCCCGATTCCCACGAGACCCCGCAACGACTTCTTCACCTCCACCACACGGCATTCCCCAGGAACAAAGTGGATGGTGAGCTCCTTCTCCCGCCCCACCATGTCTGCCGTCTTCGCTTCGCCGCGGCAGTGAGCCGCCACTTGCTCCACCTCAAGACCGCGGTGAGCCACAGCTCCAACGCCCTCGACCCGCCTGCCCTGGGTCCAGGTAGCCTCGCTCACCACTTCCGGCTTCCGCCGCCAAGGCCGCGCCCATTGATTGGCGAAGCTGCGCCGTTGCCCCAGAAAGGGGGCGGGCACAATGGGAGAAGCTCTCAGCCCACGCGTCAACTCTTAAAGGGATACACAAAACAAAGGCCTTGGCCTTAAGCAGAATATGCTTTGTTTGCGGGATCGGGGAGTCGTTTATTTTTTGTACTTTTCTTCCTTTCTTTTCTTTTCTTTTTTTTTCTAGACTAGGGATTGGATTGCCTGGAAATTGAAAAAAACAGACCAGGCATGTAATATATAAAGTGGGATTAAAACATTTTAAAATCATGGACGAGGGGCCGTGAGGCCAGAGAGAGCACCATAGACATGTAGTTCTGGAGCATTAGGAGTATATTTTGAGAGCTTTAGAAAAAGACAAAGAAAAAAAGTGTTGACATCTGAGCCATTACAACCTCAAGAGCCCATTTGTCCTTCTGGGATGCTAAAAAGTAGGATCAAAAAATGGTAATGTTGGACCGCCTGTATCATTCATTTTCCTGTGAAATTAAAAAAACAACCGAAAACTAAAACAAAAAATAGTACAGACCCTGTAGGGTTCGCTAGTGTCTCGTGGGACAGTCTGAGTGTGTTTGTCCAGACAATATAGAATGCTAAAACCGAAAAGTCACCCACAAACGTGACTACTGCTTGGACCTTTCTAAAAAGACCTTATTTTCAAAATCCTGTATGGTTTAGAGCCTAAGCAGCCTTTTTCAAAAGTCCCGTGACTTACCATCCTATTCAACCCCAACAAGAACTCATTCCTTTTTTGTGGGAACGTAGTGTCTTCCGACCAGTAATGGGAGAGAGCCTGAGGCCCTCACTTTGCGGTTTGTTTTTATCGAGACTGTTCATCGGTGTATCATTATTTAGCGCGTCCTTGAGAGCACTGCCCTAGCCCTAAAAGTGCCAGATCTTCAGACAACAACAACAAAAAAGGGGGGATGGGGGAGAAGCTTCGAGATCCTCTTCTAACAGGGATTTTTTAAGTCTTTTGTTGCAACGTGATGCAATCTAATCTTTGGGGGGAAAAAGTATTCAATGCGAAGATTTAAGGAAAAGTACGTGTAATTAGCATTTGGACTCAGAGAAGCCTTGTCTAGAGTAAGGAACAAAAAGTTTACTGCATTTGAGGATCTGGTTTGATACTTGCAGGTAAAAACGTGGTATATAGTTCTAGAGGCATATGTGTATGCATGGTTTTTAATCATTCTCTTTAGAGATGAAAGTTTCTATGTGAATAAAAACGCCATTATTACGTGGGCACCATCCATATTCGTGCTGTGGCTAAATCTATAAATTTAAAGAGAGAAACCTGGAGCTAAAAGTTTGTGTTAGCAGATTCAATTTACCCCAAGACAAAGGCTGGAGCAATGTAGATAAAATCCCCACTCATACAGAATCTTCACTTACATCATTGCATTTAGTCTGGAAAATGAAACCGCTATTCGGTTCTACATTTTATTTTTGTCAATTAATGAGACTTAGCTGAGTTCTCCGTACAGGGTCAATAATTAAAATTGGTTTATTATTTCATGTCCCAAAGTTACATGTTTTAAAGAAATGAATGACACCCATTCATTTTTGCTTTTTGCAGATGTTCACCGGGATGATTTAAAGAAACTAACTCCAGACTGCTTCATCTCCTGAGCCCCTAGCCCTTACCTGCTCCATGTTCTCCGGCATTTCGGGCATGGTTCCAAAGTGATCTCAGGAAAACAGATTTGGGATGAGTTTCAGCCTCTGCCTCCTCTGGCTGGGTCTTTGTTCTTCTGGCAGAGAGCACAGGCTGGGAAAACGTGAGCCTCTCAGCTGCACTCGACCTTTTAAATTAGCATTTTGATGCCAATCCCAGAATCTCGTGCAGCTTTCAACGTAGCAGTAAACTGGCAGCTGATTCCCCGTGGCAGTTTTGAAAATACCCAATGAGAAGTTTCCTGTTTAATTGCCAGACTAATGAGGGTGCATTAGCAAAATCATTGGCAGAACCAACTTATTTTTTAAAGAAAACAGCAACAAAACCTTTCTGTGAAGACTTGTTGCAATTTTCTCATGCAGAAGAACAAGCAAGAGCCAGTGTTTGGAAAGCACGCAGGCCAATCAACTGACTCCTGTTCTGAAATATTTTATTCAGTTATGCCTCATTACAACAGAATGTATTCAGTAAAATTTGCCAGTGCTTTTCCCCCAGTACTTTTAATTAACTATTCCAAAGGTCAGTGAAAGGCACGTGGTGACAGCAAGCAGAAATTAAAATGCAACAGGTCATTTCCATTCACATTGTCCTGCCTTCTGTTCGAGAAAATGGCATGTGGGTTGAGCCTTAAATTTGGCCAAGAATTAAGGGCTTCTAGATCAGTAATTAAATTCCTTAACCTGCCTGTGCCAGGGAACAAATGAGACAATCATTCTGAAGGAGTAGAGCCCAGTGAGCTTATTTTTAACTATTTCAAGGATGATGAATGTGCTCAATATTTTGAACCACTGCTTTGGATTGTGGCTCTATAACAATTTAACAACAAAACTGCCATTCAGATAGACCTAAAAAGATCACTTAACTCTTTATATACTACCCACTTAGAGTACAGAGCCCATGGTTAATTCTATGTGGCATGCAGAGAGTCTATGAGTAACGAAGAACTTACAATTTTTAAAATTGATAAATTAAAATTCAACAAAATTTAGAAGTTCTGTTCATCAAAAGATAGTATTTTTAAAAATGAATAAGAAAAGCACAGATGGGAAAAATGGTCTTGACCCAAATAACTGCAAAGGACTTATATTCAGACTATATAAAGAGCTCCTAAAATTCAATAATTTTTAAAAAATCATTTTAAAAATGGACATAAGTTTTGAACAAATACTTCACAAAGTGAAGACACAGCATGGCTAATAATAATCACATAAAAATGTTATATAGCACAAGGGTCTCAAGGTCTGGGTGATTCTTACTAAATGCTATTCTTGCCGAACGTTAAAATGTAGCACAGTATTTTGCAGACTCAGCTATAACCAGACGTATTGTTCCAAAACCAAACCTGACAGGTTTGGCCAACTCCGAAGAAGTCAATATGTAAGTAAGCAGCCTTGACTGGTGTGGTTCAGTGGATTGAGTTCCTGCCTGCGAACCAAAGGGGCGCCGGTTCAATTCCCAGTCAGGGCACATGCCTGGTATGCGGGGCCAGGTCCCCAGTAGGGGGCGTGTGACAGGCAAACGCACATGGATGTTTCCCATTCTCCCTCCCTTCCCCTCTTTCTAAAAATAAATAAAATATTTTTTAAAAAATATGTAATTAACTAAATAGCATATATAAACAATGGCTAAGCCTCCCTCTGGAGAGACAGAGCTTTTGAGGTGAATCCCCTGTCTCCTTTACATGCTACAAGTAAATAAAACTACCTAACAACACCATGTCTTGTTCTTAAATAGAATCCTCCAAGCAGCAAACCCCTTGAGTTCAGCAACAGAAAGATGCTCAACATCAGGGAAATGTAAATCACGATAACATTGAGATACCATTGAATGGCTAACTAACAGAATGGCTGAAATTAAAAAGACTGATAACATCACATGCTAACAAGCATTCTGAGCAACTAGAATGCTCATTCATTGCTGGTGGAAGTATAACACAATTCAACTACATTAGAAAACTGTCAGTTTATTACAAAGTTAAATATGCACCTATCCCTCAACCGAGCAATTTCATTTCTAGGTGCTTACCCAAGAGAAATAAAAGCATATATCCCTAAAGACTTGCACAAAAATATTTATAGTAGCTTAATTCAAATTACCTAAAAGTGGAAACAACCCAAGCATCCCTCAGCAGATAAATTGTGGTATATCCACTTACCACAATCTGGTAAAATTCTGTGGGGTATTGCTCAGCTATGCAAAGAAATGAACTGTATAAATTAATCTTAAGATCATTTTACTGAGCGAAAGAAACTAGACACAAAAGAGTATGATTCCATTTATGTGAAATTCTAAAGTAGGTGAAACTAACCTATGGTGAAAGAAATCATCTTTCCTTGGAGAAAGGGTGGAATTGGCCATAAATGAACTTTCTGAGGTAATGGAAATGTGTTACGTCTTGATAGGTGTGTGGGGAACATGGTTAAATATGTTTACCAACACTTCTCAAACTAAAACAATTGAGATCTCTTCATTTCACTGTCTGTATTACTATATGTAATTTATACATCAATTTTAAAACAATAATACAGTCATATTTTGCATCATTTGGGGGAACAAGATAGATACTAGGTTGCGGTAGTGTTATCCATTGCGTTGGTACTGAGTGATGAACTAAATGGACAGTATTTAAATTTCTGAACTCATTAGGATCTAAGAAATCAAAATCTTTTTCCTTGAGACGATATGCAAACATTTTTCAAGTTTGAGTCTAAGTTGTTATGATGCCCCAAGGGCAAGAAACAAAGGGTTTTGTTTCCTCTTTTTTACAGTCTCCCACCTCTTTGTAAACTACATCTGCTTCAATCATCTCAGCTGTTCCCATTTCTGTGACTGTGACACCCACACGAGTGGCTTTGACCTAAATTCTCTCCTAAGCTACGGTTTCTCCATTCCAGATGCCTCAAAGGAAACTTCACCTGTATGTTCCCCTGGTATATCAAACTCACAGGTCCAAGAAACTAAATTAATATTAATTCATTACCTTGTTCTCCAAACCCAATCTTCCTCTTAACCTCCTGTGTTTGTGTGAAAAATACTATTAGACTAATGATCTTGGCTAGACTCAAACACGCATATTGGAATTTATTAGGGGATAAAGATCATAACTAAAAAATGAAACATTAAAAAGAATGAGGCTGGATTCCTGTTGAGGGAAAGCTCGAAAAGTCTAAATTCAGGGTCAATTCTGAAGCACTGGCATGTAGCCTTATTCAAATTCCTAACAGCTTTAATAGGAGAAACTTACATCCACAGGCAAAGCAAGGCTTAATAGCAAAACCAGATGTCAGGTAGACCTCCTAAGTAAATGATGTGTCACTAAGTTAAAAGATAACATCAGGCAGTTGTTACGCTCCACACATTCATTAACCTCCATCCTGGGGGCATGGTGATGGTGATGGACTTTGGGTGGAACTTTAGTTTTCCGGGCAGTCAGCCAAACCTGAGGCTATGCAGAGGTTAGTCACAGAGTTCAACCCTCACAGTTAAACATCTCCCAGATGCCTGGGCTGCTGGAGCCATACTGCATCTCTAAAGTGAGTTCCCTTACAAATTCCTAATTTACTTATACTAAAATAGGTTCTTGACAGGTGTAAAATCTTTAAACAAAAATGTGGAACCAAAGTACTAGAGGTAAATGGGTAGGATAATCTTGGAGCGAGGAAGGCGCCATTAAATAAAAATCTTCAGTTTGAAAGTCGTCCTGAAAGAAAGGGTTCGTTGAGCTACGTGGCAGCCAGAAGAAGGACCAGGTCTTGGAGCATGCATGCAGTGTAAATTGCCAAGACTGGCCCTGGCTGCTGTGGCTCAGTGGCTTGAGTGCTGGCCTGCGATCCAAAGTGCCTCTGGTTCGATTCCCGGTCAGGGCACACACCTGGGTTGCGGGCCGGGTCCCCGGTGGCGGGTGTGCGAGAGGCAACCACACATTGCTCTTTCTCTTACTCTCTTTCTCCCTCCCTTCCTCTCTCTCTAAACACAAATAAATAAAATCTTTAAAAAAAAAATAAATCACCAAGACTGGATGGAGAAGACAAACCTGTCCCCCATCCTGGGGTTGACAGGGCTCTTCTGCACGATGAGTTTGGGGAAGACAGACTTACGTTGTTTTGAAAGAATTGACATTGGCTATCGACAAAGGAGAAGGCAGGAAAAGAAGAAGAGAAAGTTCTGGGATAGGTGAATAGCGCAGGAGGAAGAAGAAATTGGTGCTTTTGAATTGGTTATGGGCGACAGTCTGCAAAGTGCATTCCTAACCAAGGTGCCCCAGGGTCTGGTGGTTTACTAGTCTTTTGAGGAAAGAGCTGAAATGTCTGCTGGATTCAAAGTTTCTACAGTCCCACGTTCAGGACTGTGAGCGGTCTTTTGTTGGTTTGGGCCTGCAGCTGTTAATTCGCTTCCCCTGCCCTTCCACTCATCCTCCGGCTGCTGTAATTTACGGTGTCTCCGAACTTGTCTCCCATCACCTTGTACAAGCATATCATGAAATTCAGAAACCAAAAGTGAAAATATGAATGAAGTAGACTACATAGATTTTTGTCACTGTCTGCATAACAACAGCGATAATAACTAACAAAGTCAAAAGGTAAACTAGGAGGCCCTGAACAGTGTGGCTCAGTTGGTTGGACATCTGCCCGAAAGGAAAAGGTCGACAGTTGGATTCCCGGTCAGAGCACATGCCTGGTTGCAGGCTCCGTCCCAGGTTCCCAGGTCGGTGCACCTACAAGAGGCAACCGATTTAGGTTTCTCTCTGACATTGATGTCTCTCTAAAAAAACAAACAAAAAACTGGGAGAAAATACATGTAATGCATGAGACACGAAGAGCTAGTTGTTATGCTATATATAAGGAACCTGAATAGGGACGAAAAATTCTCCTAACACCCATGGAGTGGAAAAGTACAAGCCTTCCCTTGGAATTACTATATTTTGAACAATAATACAAGGAGCTACAGGACTTAAGACAGAGGATTTGAGTGCATGTGTGTGCATGTTGGCACATTTTATGTTTATAAACAAGAGGAAGTCCCAGTTCAGCAGTTTCAGTTTTCAGTTAAGTATGTGGGAATGCCATCGGAAGGAGGGATGCATGAGTCAGAACTCTGAGAGGCCTAAGCTAAAATTATATATATTCATATAACTTTTCAGCTAAGGTAGGGGGGCTTAAAAACTTTTTCTTATAAAAATTTTCAAGGTTATATAAAATACCCTATACTTTCTACCCAAACTCTGTCTTTTCAGACCTATTTTTTAAAATTAAACCTTTTTTTAAGAGCAGTTCTAGGTCCACAGAAAAACTGAGGTGAAAATAGAGAAGTTTCTCAAATATATCCTGCCCTCACATAAGCACAGCCTCCCATTGTCAGTACCCCCCACCAAAGTGGTACACGTGACAATTTATGAACCCACTTAGACACATTACTATCACCCAAAGCCCACAGTTTACATTCTGTGGGTTCAGACAAATGTATATTGGCAGGCGTCCATCATTGTGGTATAGTACAGAGTATCTGCACTGCCCTAAACATTCCCAGGGTTCCTCCTATTCATCTCACCCAGCCTGCAAATTCTGGCAACCACTGATCTTTTTACTGTCATCATAGTTTTGCCTTTTCCAGAATGTTATACTGTTGGAATCATACAGACTGGCTTATTTTGCTTGCTAATATGCACTTAAAGTTCCTCCTCCTTGTCTTTTCATGGCTTGACAGCTCATTCTTTTTAGTACTGAATAACATTCGATTGTCTGGCAGTACCACAGTGTATTTGTCCATTCACCCATGATGGACATTTAGACCGTTCCCATACCTTAGCTATTGTGAGTAATGGGGCAATGAATACGGAAGTGCAAATATTTCTGCAAGATCCTCATTTCAGTTTGCATGTGATGGCCATGCAGTACACCTGCTCACTCAATGGTGTCTACCACGCCACTGACTAGTACAATGAAATCGTCATTGTTCATATTCCAGTCCACTGTTCTTGGCTGCCAGGTTACATTGACGGCGCACAAACTGTTCTTGCTCTATTAACAATGGCTGGACTATTTTCTGGGCAGATTTGCATATTCAAGTTCTTGGCCATTTTTAATCAGGTTAGTAGTTGGTGTTTTTTTTCCTATTGAGTTACAGGAGTTCCTTATAGCTTGGAGATTAACTCCTTATACGATATATAGTTTGCAAATATTATCATTTTTATAGGTTGACTTTTCATGGTTGTTTCCTTTGTTATAAAAAAAAAACTTTCTAGTTGGATGTAATCCAACATGTCCATTTTTGCTTTTATTGACTGTATTTTTCATGGCACAACCAAGAAATCATTGCCAAGAAGATTTTCCCCTATATTTTCTTGTAGTAGTTTTACATTTAGGTCTTTAATGATTCTGAATTGGTTTGTGTGGATGTGTGGTTTAAGTTAAGGTTCCAATTATATTCTTTTGCATTTGGACACCCAGTCTTCTCAACACTATTTGCTGAAGTGACTACCCTTTCCCCACGGTGTGTTCTTGGCTCTCTAAGCTAGTTTCTGGATTTCTCACAAAGGGACTTCATTTCTGCATTGTTATTGAGGCAGTGTATCCTTGGGGAAAAGAGGATCGAAGGCTTCCCGACCATCTTGATGTCACCTCTCAGCTTCCTGTATCTTTTCACACACTTACTTTTCATTTAATTTTGTCTTTATACTTGAAGTACATTTGTGTAGGCAGCATAGAGTCAGTTTTGCTTTTTAATTAAATTTGGCCACTTCCTTATTTTAACTGGGGGATATAGACTGTTTATATTTAATGTTGACTATTGACATGATTAAGTTTAACTCACCATATTGCAATTTGATTTCTTCCCCCCCCCCCATTTGTCCCTTGTTTTTCTTTCCTTCCTTCTTTTGAATTGAAATTTTTTTCATTCTATTTTATCTTCCTTGTTGGCTTATGGCTGCAAGTGTTTTATGTTAGTGATTGTTTTAGGTTTTACAGTATGCATTATTAACCTAATCACAATCTATCTTCAAGTAACAGATCACGTTACAAATACCTAAGAAACATACAATTACATACTTCCATTTCTCCCCTCTGGACTTTGAGCTTGCTGTCATGCTCTAATTTTTTTTTTTTTTAAAGACTTTATTTTTAGAGAGAGAGGAAGGGAGGGAGAAAAAAGAGGGTGAGAAGCATCAATGAAAGAGAGAAACATTGATTAGTTTCATGAGTCCTGACTGGGGATTGAACCTGCAACCCAGGCATGTGCCCTGACAGGGAATTGAATGGGTGGCAGGATGATGCCCAACCACCCGAGCCACACTGGTCAGGGCATGCTCTAACTTTAAATGTGTGTAAGCACCAAACTATGTTCTTACTTTTGCTTAAACAATGACCTTTTAAAGAGACTAAAGTACTAAGAAAAAAGAAGAGAAGAATGTCATGTATTTCCCATGCAGTCACTATTTCTAGAGCTCTTCACACCTCTGTAGATCCCATTTCCACGTGGCATTTCTTTTCTCCTGCCGGAAGGACTTGCTTCCAGGTTTCTTGTAGTGCCGTTCTGCTGCTGCTCATTTCCTTTAGTCATTTTGTCTGTAAGTCATCTTTGTTCCTGAAAACTCTTTTTGTTAAAGAAATAGCTGTAGATTGACAGTGTTTCTGCATCATTGCTTTTCAGCCCTTCGATTGTGAGGTTTTGTATTTCTTGTTCTTAGGATTCATTATGTTCCTTGGCTCTGCAGGTTGTTTTCATTATAACTGGAAATGTTTCCACCATCATTTCTTCAATTTTTCTGTCCCCTTTCCCTCCTCTAGGAAGACCAATGACATATATATCAATCTGCCTGAACTTGTCCCAGAGGACCTTGGTGCTGTTTGTTTTGTAAATCTTGTTTGTGGCTCATTTTGGACAGTTCCTACTGCTGTTTTCAGGGTCACTAATCTTTCCTTTTGCAATGCCTAATCTGCTGTTACTCACATCAAGAGTACTTTAAAAAAAAAACATTTTATTTTTTTATTTTTAGAGAGAGGGAAGGGAAGGAGAAAGAGAGGGAGAGAAGCATCAATATGTGGTTGCCTCTCTTGCGCATCCCCCACCAGGGATCTGGCCTGCAACCCAGGCATGTGCCCTGACTGGGAATTGAACTGGCGACCCTTTGGTTCACAGGCCGGTGCTTAATCCACTGAGCCACACCAGCCAGGGCAAGAGTACTTTTGTTTCACATATAGTTTTTACCTTTATAAGTTTGATTCAGGTCTTTTTATGTTACATATGGAATAATTGTTTTGACGTCCTCTGCTATTTACCTCTGTGTTGTTTTGGGTGGATTATTTTCTTCCTATGGGTAGTGTGTCCTATCTCTCTGCATGTATGGTAACCTTTCAATTGGATGTTAGACTGTGAAATTTATCTTTTTGGGGTAAATTTTAAAATCCTATAAGTACATTTGAGCTTTGTTCTGCGGTGTAATTCAGTTTCTTAGAAATAGTGTGATCGTTTTGGGTCTTCCTTTTCATTTGTTAGGTGGGACCAGTGCAGTGCTCACTTTAGGACTAAGCACAGGCATAGTGTGGAGACAGTGTGGGCTCTGTTCCAGGCCACCTCAATAAAGCAAGTCACACAAACTTTTCGGTTTCCCAGTGTGTATGTTTACACTATACTGTAGTTTATTAAGTATGCAATAGCATTTGGTTTAAAAAATGTACATACCTTAATTAAAAAATACTTTATGCTAAAAAATGTTAACTGTCACCTGAGCTTTCAGCAACTCATAATCTTTTGGTGCCAATGGACTTGCTTGACACAGGGTTGCCACAAACCATCAATTTGTACAAAAAAAAACACCCCAACATTATTTGCAAAGTGCAATAGAGTGAAGTGCCATAAAATGAGGTATATCTGTATTCCCTAACACTGAGGATAAATCCTTCAATGTATCCTACTCAACGCCTTATAAATCACTGGGGTTTTCCAGTCTGGCTGGTGGGAACAGGCCCTATTTCCACCCTTGTGTCGGCTTTGAGCTCTGTTATTCCGAATCTTTAGGGATAGTTCTTTCCCTGGCCTCAGGCAGTTTCCTCAGGTACACGACTAATGAGCACTCGAGGGACCCCTTCTCGATCTCCAGAGTTCTCTCTGAGCAATTCTCTCCTCTCTAGTGCTCTGGCCTGCAAACTCAGCCACTGTGGTCTCCTCAGATCGCAGCTCTCTTAACTCAGGGGCTGGGGTGCGCTCTGCCTGGGTCCCTCTTCCCTACCTACTTGGAAAGGCCCTCAAGGCTGTAAATAGGGCATGATTGCAGGTCTCACCTTGATTTTTCCAATCTCTCAGGAATTGCTCTTTTGCTGTCTCATGTCTAGCATCTTGAAAGTCATTATTTTGTATATCTTGTCTAGTTTTTGATAGCTTTAGGGGAATTTGTGGAGGGTAGGGTGAGGATCAGTAAATCTGATACCTATTACTACATCTTGAATAGAAGCAGAAGTCTTGAACTATTTAATTTTATTATACAAATTTCCTAATTTCTACATTTCCTCTGAACTTAATTCAAATAGTGATATTTAAAAATTCAACTATGTATTAAGACACAATACAATAATTTATTATGAAAAGCTATTCTGATTATAATAGTCTGTTAGTACATCAATAGAGGAATATTTTTTTAAATGTGTTTTATAATATATTAACTGTAACTCAGGCATTTAGATAATTACCACTCTCTAAATAGTCTACTGCCACTTGTAATTCTAGTGACAAGAAAGGGAGGGGAGGGCACAGATAATAAACATACCTTACATAGAAGCATTAATGTAACTTCATATAAGTTGAATAATTGGGTTAATGACTTAATGAGTGATTTTTATTTCACATTACAGAAATACTAATCAAATACCCACTAGTCAGGCCAATGCCAAGTGGTATAAAAAATTCTTTAGAGTAGCTAAGAGCAGTAGTTCTCAGATTTTTGATGTATCTAAGAATTAACTGCAGACTTTGTTTAAAGTGCAGATGTTCAGGTCAAAACGCAGATTTTAATTTAGCAGGACTGGGAGAGAGTCGAGGAATCTGCAAATTATTGACCCGCTGGTGACTCTGATAAGAGATAAAGAGATTACTATGAAATTAAGCATGCCCTTACTTCTTACTTGAACTTGGGAAGTGGTTGGTGGGTAAAACAGAGAAAACATTATTAGGAGGAGCACAGCAGAGGCAAGAACAAGCCAAGGTGTTTTGTCCCGGCTTAAGAGGTCCAGATCAGAAAAGCTGTCCAGGATCAAACTAAAAACCTGGGGATTAGAATCTTGAAACCACCTAAGGTTTCGGAATAGGAGAATAATAATGTAATGGTGATTTTTAAAGGGATGTTGATTAATGGGACGAATTATAAAACTGGAAAGCCAAGTAGAAGGTTTAGAATGAAGTGATGAAAATGAGCATCAGGGAGGAGGTACTGACAATAGAAAGTAAAATGTCAGAAGACATATTGGTAAAAATGTTGAACTTGCTTTCGGATACCTAAAAATAGGAAGTTAATATTAAATACATTTAAAAATATTCATTACAAACACAACAGTAATAACAGCCAAAATAACAATGAAAAGAATAAGAATAAAATAATCTTCAAATGGTTTTTCAGATGTTCACTTGAATAATTCTTGAAACTCCACAGGAGCTCAACAGCAGTTTGCATTGCCTGGAGGGATTATTAAAAGGAGCAGTTAGCATTGTAAATCAAAACTAATTCATCATCAGTATAATCTACAACTAAGCATCTAGAATCTTCTGTGAGGCAGATGAAGCAATGCTTGCATTCTGTAGCATAATTTTATTTATATTTCTTCATTCACTGTTGTGACCAATTTTGATTTATTGTCAAAGATTCAAAGAGTCACAGTCAAGAAACAGAGACAACACCTACTTCTCCGAATCTACAAAGCAGACATTTAGGTTAAAATGCTAAGGGTGCATCAGAGGCACAGTTCTGGTGCGGGGTGGGTAGGAGCAAAAAAGTCAGCCGAGGCTTCAAGGAAGAGGGAGTTTGACCAGGACTTGAGGGGCAGGTGGGAGCTGGGCATGCGGAAAACAGAAAGTATGGACGGAGGACAGAAAAGGCTCGTTACACAAAAATCTCAGGAGGAATTTCTTTTACAGCAGAAACTGTCGACAAATTTTCAGTTCATGAAAATGGACAACTTGCCAAATGCTCCCGAAGGAAGGGGACACTTCTATACATTCATTTCTTACCTTCTCTAAGTGGGGTCTTCGGAGCAAAATTTTCTTTACTTTCATGAAGAAAAGCCTTCGAAGGATCAAAGTGTTTGATACCCAGAGCTTTATTCAATTCCCCCTGAAGTTTTCTCTCGTTTTGCTTTATTTTAGAAAGCTGAGAGCGGAGTTTCCACACCTCCTATGTAAAAAAATATATATATAGACAATAAACAATTACTTAAGATCACAATGGCAAAAAGTGTAACCAACATTATGGACAAATTCCAAAGTTGCTAAGGTATCAAAACAAATGGCAAAAATCACTACTAGATAGAGGCTTTAAGACTTTGAATTACAAAATGACCTGGAACAATGGAGACAAAGGAGATAACAAGTCATATAAATCTTCTTGCTGCTCTATAGCTACAAAGATATGTTTCTGATAAAAGTTCATCTCTAACATAAATGCCAAAATCAATTTCCAGCATGAAAGTACTTGGGCTCCGCTGACCTGCTTCTTAGTGAAACTAAAAATTAGAAAAAGGCAACCATTTAAAGCTTCTAAAAGTGGTCCAAGACAAAACAGCCACGGAAGAAACATCTATTCAAGCAAATCTACAAAAAATATGGTCCAAAGGCGAGGGTCTGTGGTAGTTGAACGAGTCTGCTCCCTCCCCTCAAAACTTAGGAAGGTGAAATCGCACCAGACTGCTACAGCCGAGAACCCAGGGTTCCCACTCCCTCCAGCTCCCCATCAGGACATCAGCATTTCTCATCTTGCCCTCAGCTACCTGTTGCATCAGAGAGACGCAACGTGATATTACTTTACACGCACTGGGCCGGCTGGAATCAAAAAGTCGGGTAGTTGATGTAAGGAAATTGGAACCCTTATGTGTTGCTGCTGGAATGCAGAACGGTGTAACTGCTCTGGAAAACAGCCCAACAGTTCCTGAAGGGATTAAACGGTTACCCTACGACCCAGCAAATTCACTCCAGGTATAACCCAAGAGCAACAAAACCCTAGGCCCACACAAAAACTCAGACATGAGTGTTTACAGCAGCACCGTTTGTAACAGCGCAAAGGTGAAAACAGCCCGAACGTCCACCAACTAAGAAATGAAAAGATGAAATGTGACAGAGCCACAAAGCACTATGAAAGAATGACATGCTGGTGCACGCTACAACACAGGTGAACCCTGAAAACATGCCAACTGGAAAAAGACAGTTACAGAAGACCACGTATGATTTGATTCCAAAAAGAAAAAATGCCCAGAACAAAGAAACTTATAAAGGCAGACAGTAGATTAGTGGTGGGAGGAATGGATGAGAAGGTAGGGGATATTAGCTAAATGGTAAGGGGTTTCATTTTGGGGTGACAAAAATGTTCTAAATGCACCTGTTTGTAAATATACTTAAAACCATTGAGTCATATATTTTCAGGCATGTGAATTATACTTCAATAAAGCTGTTAAAAAACTTAAATGCTTATTTTTGAACACTGCTTATCTTTACAGGATACTATTTACGTGCCTCAAGGATTTTGCTACTTTACAAACAGAAATAGATGTACACAGCTTTATGAACTCTTCCAATCATTCTAGTAATTTTCACTACACTAAAGAAGTAGTTAGAAGACCTGAGAACATTAATACCCATCTGGTCAATGTTCTGAAATAAATCCTTAATTCTCAGGTGGCTTTTCCTCTATAAACTATCGCTTTTTTCTGATACCAAAGTCCTTCACTTTACTTAAGTGTTATTAAGTATAGAATTAAAAAAACACACCATATTCAGTAGGACTAGGTGTTAGTTTACAAACCGATTTCAGTTGGCTATTTTCATCTTTCAGTTTCACAACATGCTTGATTTTTTGCTTTAGATTCTGGTGACCCAACAACTTAGCGTACGAGTCTCTGAGTTTGTTTAGCTGCTCCTGCGCAGCACCATGCTCATTCAGCAGGGCCTCTTTCTCCGCTTCAAATGCATCCAGTTGCACCTGAAAAAGAGTTTTTCAATATAAAGTTAAAACTTAAAACTGTTAAATCTTACTTGTCTATATCACCTATCCAGAAAACAAAGGTAAAAGAAAATGTAAAAAATGAACAAAAGCAGACCTGGCTGGTGTAGCTCAGTGGATTGAGCACGGGCTGAGAACCAGACGGTCCCGGTTCGATTCCCAGTCAGGGCACATGCCTGGGTTGTGGGCCAGGTCCCCAGTGAGGGCCATGTGAGAGGCAACCATACATTGCTCTTTCTCTCCCTCTCTGTCTCCCTCCCTTCCCCTCTCTCTAGTAATAAATAAAAATAAAAATCTTAAAAAAAAAAAATGAACAAAAGCAGATTTTATTGACACAGTCTCAGGGCTCTCCATAAATTCTCTATGAGATTCTTTTTTAAAAACTCTGCATTTTTCATTTGAAAGATCATACAATCAGGAAAAGAAACAAGCAGTTCAGCTAGCCAGACTAATTTGCATCAGCCGATTGCATCATAACCCGTACTTACCATCTGCTTACATGCTAAGATTAGCATTTATCCTTTTTCTTTTTAAAGATCAGTGTATTAGCTTGAGATATACTGAGAAAGATCACAACACAGTAATTATCACACATTTGCATAGGCTAATGATCAAAGAGCCTTCTAAGCTACTAACTTTAAGTCTCTTACTGGGAGGTATTTTTATAGCTTATAAAGGCTGTATTAAAAAGTACGCATAATAATTTAACAAAATTGATAAGCCTTGTTTAATAGGAGTTAAGTTGGCACTAAACGCATAGCAAAGTGGTCTTTCAGAAGAACCATGTCACTGTCATGGCTGCGGCAGGGAACAGAGTGAATTGCTGAAACAAACACAAGTAGCTCAGTCCTAACTGACAAACCTGAAAAGGCTTTGTTTTATTATATAGTTCTTCGTAAAGGAGACGCCACTTATTCATTTCCTCAGTTAATTCTGCCACTGTATTATCCTCTTTTCCAGCCTTTCTGTAAAGGAAAATTAAAAGACACAGTGTCTTAGACAAAATGAACTGAGGTGCCTGGCACTCGGGTTCTGAAACTGGGTTACCTTGCTGCTGCTTCTTCCAGCTGCTTCTTAAAGTTTTCACGTTGCTGCTTCAGTTGGTTCTCCAAATCAGTGATTTTTTGAAAAGAAGAAACTGTAATTTCTTTAATTTCTGCTTCTTTAAGTGCTGATCTGGTCTGAAGATCTAAAAGCATCCTTGGGTTTGAGAGAGAAGAGTCTCTAAACATTTTATAGCCACTTTAATTACTTTTCTTTTCCTTTACTTGTTTTTTAAGCTTAAAGACCTCTTTAATACTTTTATCTTTTTAATTGAGTAAATTCTTTAGATTTTACTTATGTTTAGAGAGAAGGGAAGGGAGGAAGAAAGAGGGAAAGAAACATCAATGTGAGAGAGAAACATTGACTGGTTGCCTCTCCCATGTACCCTGACCAGGAACCAAACCCTCAACCCAGACATGTGCCCTGACCGGGGACTGAACATGCAACCTAGGCATGTGTCCTGACCGGGGATCGAAAAGACAACCTTTTGCTTTGCAGGACAATGTCCTGCCAACTGAGCTGCATCAGTCAGGGCTATATGAGTAAATTCCTAATTTGCCATTTGAGATCACCCAAAGCAAGTCGTGAAACCAACTACAATTCCCTGCAGCACTTAATAGCTGGCTTTCAACATTGTTAAATTGTCTCAATGGTTGGAGGATCACAGGGTGGGCAGGCTTTCTTTCTAGAACATACCTTGCATATTCTTGATTTGAGCTCTCAGTTGCCAGTATCTGATGCTGAACATCTTCCGCACTTTTCTCAGCTTTGGTCACTTTTTCCTTAAGTGACGAGTTCTCCCGCTTAAGATCTTCTATCTCGCTAGCTGTTAATGCTTTATAGCTTATTAATAAGAAAAGTAAGTTAAAGGATTTTTCTAACTACTGTATACATGGCAAATATTTAGCCGATGAATTTATACTTTATAAAATTTTAGGTAAAACAAACAAAACCTTAGTATCTGCATACACTTACACAAGGAAGAATTCAGTGTTCTGAGTACTAATGAGCTTATATGGCATACGCTGTTCATAAAAAAAAAAATCAAGTGCTTACTCTATGTAGGGAGTATGCATACAGAGATGGAAAAACCAACAACCAAACATGAAAATTACCCTAAAATAAAATTTCTGCCATCTCTGGACCTTCTGTCAGAGTTTATGATGTTGTAGAGAAGATAGGTAAATGCCTCTCCAGGTGTGTGCAAAAAAAAAAATAAAAAAAAAAAGTAATAATTAAATTTGTGCTAAGTCTTATGTAGAAAAACTACACAGCTCCTTAACCTGATAAGGGAACGCTACATTTTGGTTGCTGATTCAGAAAAGGCCTTTCTGAGGAATTCACAGTTAAGCTGAGACATGGTGGAAAAAGATTTAGTGAGGCAGTTAGGGGAAAGTATTTCACAGGGAAAAGATGCTCAGAGGCAGGTAGAACATAGTGCATTAAAAGATGAGCCTGGAGACAGAGAAGATGAGCATGTCTCCTGTACAAGGATGATACACAAATTCATGAAGTGTCCCATATTTCAAAACAAAAAATATAACAGAACAAAAAGAAACACAAAATGAGAAAAAGGATAAAACTAGAGCCTAATAAATAAGACAGGCTAGAGCGGAGGCTAGACAGGATTGTGGTCACTGCTTCCTGCAGCTCTTCATGGGGTTCCCTGAGGTCTCTAAGGAAGTGTGTGTATCACTCTGGAGGTAGGCAGAGAAGGGACTGGGGAAAGTGCAGTCGTGCAACACTGGAAGGTTAACTAAAAGACAATGATCAGTCCAGGTGTGTGAAAAAGAAGGCTTGGACTAAGGTGCTGGCAACAGAAAGATGTGAGGTCTCTTTTGAAGGCAGAGTTTTAAAATTCCAGAAGTAGATGTTAGGAGAAAGGGAGAGGAAAGGATCGAAGACGACACTAAGATTTACGGAATGAGAAGCCTGGAGGATGTCATCGACTGAGATACGAAAGAATGAGAGACTGTGGGTAGAAAGAGCTACAAGGAAGATCAAGAGTTGTTTTAGTTACTGTTAGAGAATAGTGAGGTGTCTACTTGGAGGTGTCAAGTAGGCAGCCGGATATGTGGGCACAGAGCTGAATGGAGAGCTGTGGTTTGAAGAAATATTATGTGGTATTAGCAAACTGACGGTGATAGAATGGCTAAGCACCTCCTAAGGCACTATTTTTCACAGTAGCAAGAAAGGAATCCCTGTATGGCATTGGGAACAGCACTAAAAATGACATAATATAAAATGTACGTACTTTATATTTCTGCACTGACATAAAAACTGTAATTAAAACGTGATCTGTCTGTGCCTGCATACATGTTGTATGTAACACATCACGTGAAGGAGCAGACCACTGGGAAAGAAGGCACTAGTCAACCACTGGGCGCCAGGCCGTTCATCGTCCACATGGGAAAACAAAAACGAATCTGACCCTGTCCCACTACACACACAGAAATCAGTGCTGGGTGAAAAAGTGAAAAGTGAAACAGAAACTTTTCGAAGAAGAATAGGTGACGATCTTTATGTTCTTGGGATAGAAAGTTCTTTAATGAGATGCAAAAGTGTTCACATAAAAATCTACAAATTAACCACGTTGACATCAACGGGAAATTTCTATATATACTAAGACTACTGTGTAACACTAAATGCCCATTTATGGCCGGTCATTGTGCAATCTAAAGTGATACCAATAATTTTATTTGTGTAATTTTGTTGTTGGCAGTTTTCCCTAGATAAACACCCCTCCCGGCTCTCACTCTGTTAAGAGTGCAGGCTCCCGATGAAAATACCTTTCAAACTGAGCGGTGACATCTCCAAGGGTTTGCACCGCACTGTTGTACTTTTCCTGCAAAAGCAGGGCGGCCTGAGTGTGAGCCGCATCGCTTTTCTCCAGTTCGGCTTCTTTCCTAAGAAAAAGAAACAATTAAAAGATAAACTGCTAACTACCAATCATTGCCCCAAGAAAGAGATTAGTATTTACCTTTGACACTGGGATATTTACATTAGCTACTGGATAGCTTAGATCTAAATTCATGGCCTACCTCCCATAGCATGTTCATTATATGGGGCTTCATCTCATCTTTCCTGTTCTAATTTTACTTTTGTTTTCATCCTCACTTACTTATTTCTAAATTTATCTTTTCATATCACATGTATTGATGTAGGTACTTTAAATATTTTTTGGAAGAAGGTAGGATAAAAAGATTCAAACGGATTCTTAATAGCAACAGCCAAGACTAAAGAATGTGAAGAATTACTAGTTAAAAAGCATTTGGGATGAATAAAATTTAATTCTCTGCATGTAGACATTTAAGAAATACTAAGTACAGTTAGGGACACTTTGTTTTAAAAGTTCTTTTGAAAAGAGTCATAGGATTATGCAGATTTATTTTGATTATATCAATAACCCATATAAAAATGGTTATTCAAAGATTCAACAACTTATGTAGTGGATTATTTTGCATAGAGACATTTCCATTTTGTGCATATGTACATCATTTTACATGGTGTAAGTTATACCTTTAATTACCTTTTCTTGAGGGAACACAAACACTTCAGAAAAAAGAACCAAAAAGCAGTATGGGAAAAAACAACTACAACTGGGAAACATTAAAAAATAAGAAATGTAACATTAGAAGTAGAGAGACTAAGTTATGATGCTTTTTTTTCCCTCCACTTCCACATTGTTTTCATCACGTTATGTGTCTTCCATTATATTTACTTAAATTAAAACATCTGGTTTGATTATTGAATTCAAATTGCTGATAATTTTATTATCTGAATCCCTGTGCTTTCATCACTAAAAAATTTTCTAGCAAGGAACCGTGAACTAGACGTGAGCCTACATGTAATATATGTCAGAACTGTGAGCATCTCTTGTTGGATACTATTTTTATTAATTCATTTCCTGTTTTCTTGTAGTGATTAGTGATTCTAAAAAAAAATAAAACAAGTTTTTATACATGTCTGCTTTAGGGAGAACAGTATCAAAATGTAATTAGGGGATTGCTCTGTACTTTGTGAAAATCTGCAGTCCTGTGTAAGCATGAGGGCCTCTCAATACAAACCCCTTCAGCTTTTCTTCTAGAAGCACCAGCTCTTCAGCTCTGGCTTTTGTTTCTTCTTCCAGTTGTTTGACCAGCTTTTCAGCTTCTCCCTCCTTTTGCTGTACTTTATCCAGCTCATCCAGAGCTTGCTTTAATTCTTCCTCAAAGAGATTCCTTTCTTTCATTATTTCTTCTTGAAAAGAACAAAGCTTCTGCTGAAGACTAGAAGATAATTCCTTCATCCAATAGAAAACCACCAAAATTATTTGAAAGGTTTAAATAATTTAATAATTTGTGAGGTTTCATTAAGGACAGAAAAATGTACAGATAATGATGTAAGAATACCAAATTCAAGATCCTCAAGGAAATTTGAAAAAATATGAAGATACCACATTTACTTTGTCAGGGGTTATATCCTGTAACTTGTCAACATTGTGATACTGGTATTTTAGTATTTGTTTCTATGCCACACACATACACAAACACACTTCTTGTAAAACTAAAAGCATGCTCTACAACTGGCTTTTATTATATTTTTTTGTCATCTGTTACATAAAAAGGACTATTATTTCAATGATACGTAAAAATATTTTAAAGTTACATGTATACCAGTAAAAAGATAGATATAAGTAAATCACCACTGTAAAAAATTGACATTATAAATAAAGTGAAAATTGCCTTTGACTACTCCCCACTCCAATCATAGCTTCCCCATTCCAGAGATAACCACCACTTTAGTAAATATATATGCCTTATAGTCTTTCCTATATGTTTATATACTTTTAAAAATATAAATGACATATACCACGTATGAAAAGGCCAGTCAAAAAACCATAAAAGTGATCGTTGAGATATTTTCAAGTTGGTATGTATAGATCTACTTAATTCCTTTGTTACACTCTCCCCAACAACAGGTATATTATCTACACATTATACTGCTCAACTCTCACCAAAGGTTTTTCTGCAAGTGTTTAAATTTGTGTCAATCATATAAGTGAAAAAAAAAGGACTTTTATTCCTTTAATTACACTAAGGTAGAACACCTATTAACTGTTATAGCCTCTCTGAATTTCTACTTCTGTTCATTTTTTCCTAGTACACAATCTTTTTTCTCATTGATATGCAAATAGTATTTATGTAATCTGGATTTAAAAAATTGTCAGTTTTGTTTCTTGTATAATTAGATGCTTTTTTTTTACAGCTTAACTATGAATGTCTATGTAGTCATCTAACACAAGAATGTGTGGAAAAAATTTTTAAAGAATTTCCTTATTTTGCTTCATCTGGTTGCTCGTAATTTTTTCACATTATCAATAACACTGGGGCGAACATCTTTGTAGTTAAGTCTGTAGCATAACCATGACTATTTCCTCAGGATAAAACTCTAAAGATAGAGCTGGTGGATTGATTCTGACCACAGGGAAATATACGATAGAAAAGAAGCACAGTTTTATTTTAAACTGTAGTAAACTACCTTCTCTTGTTGCAGGAGTGCATCAGTTTCCAACTCTTTTTGCTGTAGCTTTTCATGTTCTTGTTTTTCAATAATTAACTTCTCTCTTAAGTTTTGCATTTCAGAATTTAGATTTCCATCCTGTTCTCTGTCCTTGTTCATGAGGTCTTCTAGAAAAAGGAAACATTAACAATGCTATAAGCAGACACTAATATTAACTTTGAACACTGCAGATTCCCATAATACTTCATTATACACACATAGCATGTTTTCCATTGGTATACATACATACATACCAATGGAAAAAACAACGCTGTAAGTTTATATCATTGCTCTGTATGTTATATTATAAACTCCTTGAACTCCCGCCAGTTCTATTTATCTGCCAATTTTAAATGGCCACAGTAGAGAAGTCAAGTACCGCACAATTGTATATATTACATCAAGACAAGCAGCACAGTAAAACAAACATTATAAAAGACTAAATTTCTCGTATGTAGAACAGGATTTTTTATTGTTGTTTTTAAACATAGCAATGCTCTTTTAAATACTGTGTGTAGTATTGAGCTGCAGAAAGTAATACTGTAAACACTAGGATACCTTTTTCTCTTTCCAGCAGTTGACATTTAGCATCCAGGTCTTTCACTTGTTGAGACAAGGTAACGATGTTCTCCTCAAGAGACTGCTTCAGGCTTAAAACTTCACGGTTCTTCTCTTTCAGATTTTCTTCTAACTGGGCAATATCTAGCTTGTATTTTTCCACTTGATCTGAGGCACAACTGCATTAAAACAAATTATTTTGAAGAGCACATCTATTTAAGCACACAGAAAATTAAATGAAAAGAGATGAAAATGATGTATTCATCGCACTTCAGTGAAACGAGGACCAATTTAAAACTGCTACTAATATTACCTCATTTCTTCGATGTATTCTAAGAGTTTTTCCGTATCAGATTTTTCATCAAGCTTTTCTTTCTGTGCTGAAACGCTGAAAAAAAGGTGTATATATTACTATGTACAATTTTCACACATGCTGCTTATTTACTCTCTACCAGATACTGTTACATCAGGCAGGCCGATCCTTCAGTCTAAACTCTGAACTATTCGTTTATGTGACATCTCAGGTTGACATTTTAATATATGCAAACAGGAGGCAAGTTTTTAAGTGAGAGAGCTTTCAAAATATATTCTGATAAGAGGCTGTGATGAGGAGAGTCCTCATCTACAACACTCCACCGTTTTGCAGCTTTCCTGGTTTCCCCACCCACCCCCATAGAAAACAGCATATTGGAAGCCAGAAAGCCTTCGTTCCAGGCTGCCTTGTGTACCACTACTTCTGTGTTAACCCTGCTCCAGTCACCTCGATTTAAGAAATGGGCAAGACTTAACTAGGCACCTTACAAAAGGATATTTACGGTCAATAGAAATATAATTGACGTTAATAGCATTAAATTAAAATCACAATGAGATACAGCTACTAGAAGGGCTGAAAACTCACTGACAAAACCACGGGTTAGGGAGGGTGTGGAACCACGGGACCTACCATACATTGCTAAGTGGGCCTGTAAAACGGTTCATCTAGTTTGAGTTTCTGAAAGTGTCATACGCAGACTACACTGTGACCCAGGAACTCCCCTCCTACAGATTTACTCAAGAGAAATAAACACATGTTGATCAACAGCAGAATAGTAAACAAATGGAGGTTTATTCATATATGGAATCCCACTCAGAAATTAAAAGGAGCAAATTATACCACACACGTGCACGCTATGGTAAATGTCCCCCCAAGCCAAACTAATTTATGATGCTGAAATCAGAACATAATTGCGGGGTTAGGGGCACTGCACGGGGAAGAGCAGGGACGGGACCCAAGGAGCTTTCTGAGGGAATGGCAACATTCTCGGTCGTATTTGTGGGGTTGATGATCTAGGTACGTACCACTGTCAAAAGTCATCAAACTGACTACTTGTGATCTCCGAATTTTATTGCAGCTCAGCAGTAACACCAAGGCCAGGATTGTGCATTAATCACAGCCTCCTACACCAGTGCTTCTCAATTTGGGTCAGTTTTACCACTTCCACAAGATTGTATTATTAGAAAGATTATGAGGCCTTTCCTCATCGCTAACACAGAAGATGTACAAAAATAATAATAGTCGTATGTCTTTTCAGCCTAAAATATTTGGGAATGAATAGATCTCAACTATCACGTGGGGAAAGACATAACACAACTAGAGGAAGGCAATGGGGTAAGTATTGTGGGAAGGTTAACGTCTCAGAAAACAGCGGCAGGAGAGAGGGGTGAATCCCAAACTGGTTACGCTCAATACTTTCTCTTTCCTTTAGGCACTCACAGTTTTCCCTCGAGCTGTGCTGCTTTCCCCTGAGATACTTCAAGACTCTTCTGGGCGACCTGCGGTTTCACCTCCATGCCTTGCTGTTTAGCCATCACACTCTGCACGACAGAAATATGTTGCAGGAGGTAAGAAATCGTTCAGATCCGGGGATCCAGACACAGCACACTTAGCAAAGGCATCACTCACCCTCATCTTAGTGTCTCTTTTGTTTCTGAGTTTCATCAACTCAAGGCTTAAAATCCTCAGATTCTTCTGGTTACCGTCTTCAGAAAACTAAGCACAACAAACATGTAAAAGGTTGAGAAATATTTTCTGCTAAGTCACACACCCAATCACTTAAATACTGATTATCCTAGCAGTTACTGGGACTGCTACATGCCTGCAATATACTCGGACAGAGCAAACAGCCTCTGCCAATACCAGGACTACTGTTTTACACTACCATTCTTGTCCCGCCTGTTCCTTCATGTGATGTTCTGGTTTATTTTAGTAGCCTGGGTGGCCACTTACCTCTGTCTGCTGGAATGTGCATTGCAAGGCTCTGAAACTAAGTTCTTGGAGAGGATTTTGTAAAGGGTGTTTCCTTAACAAAATGTATCTGAATTGCCTGGTCTACTTCAAAATACGTGAGGACTACAGGGTCCGTCCCAGGCCAACTAAATAGGGTCTTCCTGGAGGGGGCCCAGGAATCTGTTCCCTTCCCCACAGTTCTTTCTTACACACCCTCACTCCCTTTGTAAGTGAAGAGCCCGGCACGTGATGGGCCCTGAATACTGTCTCTTAGGCTGAACAGTGATTCACAGCCTCCTTCTACTTCTATAAAGAGCAAAACGACTATGTTAAGTCTCAATAGGATGTTAATATTGAACATTCTTTATGTATTGAACACACTTATTCTTTTTACACCTTATGTATTCCCCGAAGAATTTGAGATGAAAGCCTGCTATTCTACTGCTACTTATTTCAAAGAAAGGTCTTTAAAGCGACTTCTAGGTGTATATTCTGTAACTTTGATTAATGTCCTTATTTACCGGAGTTACTTTGAAAGTAGGTGAGAAAAAGTCAGACATTAAAACAAAAAGTAACTTGGGTGTCTCTAACTTCTTGTGTGCCAGGCACAATAAAAAAAGATACAATAATAATTCTTACAGGAAATAGTGTAATATTTAAGGTACATTTAGTAAAGGAAAAAAAAGACAACACTAGAGTCTAAATTTCCCAAACAACTAGTATGTGAGAAAAAAACACACGCTTATTATTTATTCAATTGTAAATATTATCACATGGTTCAAATACCTTAGATTTTAGTAGCTCCTGACTCCTGGTTAATTCAGTAAGCTGCTTTTCCAGGGAAGCATTACTTGCAGAGAGGGACGTTTTCTCCCTGACCGTGGCACTGAGCTTGGCTTCCATCTTCTCCAGCTCAGCTTCTAGGTCCTGGAGCCGCTTGTCCTGAGCACCACGTTCCTGCACAAGGACTCGAATCTGGAAGGAGACAAGGTGACCCGGGAAT
Organism: Micronycteris hirsuta; assembly: GCA_004026765.1. Lineage (NCBI taxonomy): Eukaryota > Metazoa > Chordata > Mammalia > Chiroptera > Phyllostomidae > Micronycteris > Micronycteris hirsuta. Next base: position 52,796 of record PVJI01008054.1, read on the forward strand.
GATTCACTGACACAATGTCAATATAAATGGCTACTACTGTTAATTACATTAAAGTTCTAGGAAAACCTCTGACTGTGACAGGACACTCTTAGACATTCTAATTTCACTGGCTGTTTGAACAATCGTAATTTACTTTCTGCTGCAGCTTAAAAACCTGTAAGCATTTCAAGAACACAGGATTTTAATCGCCATAAGCCTCCCAGTGTAATGTAAGTCTTTATTCATCTTTAAGATCTTTAAGAGCTCTTGCTTTCCCCAGCATAAGATTCTCTATGCTTATACTATTGATTTGTAACTGGTGTTTACAGCTTAGTAGAAAAAAGGACACTGAGATAATCTACACCGCACTTTTGCAGCTAAAGAAGTTTAAGTCCCCAAATGGTCTGTAAACTTAATGCCTGCACAGCCAAGCAGATAATATAAGCAAAGAGAGCCGGGTGAGGACTGAGGAGCAAATGGGGAGTCTAAATGGGCAGCCCTGCACAGCTTGCAAATCGTTACCCAGGAGGGGAATGTGGCAACTCAGCTGTCAGATCTGATTTTGCAACAGAAGTCAGAAATCTGAACTTGTTTTTGCACAAAACTTTAAATACTAACAATTAATTCAAGGTAAAAAACAACAACAAATACTTTGAAGCTTAAGTAAAATAGAGCTCTATTTGCCAAAAATCTAAAAGATTAACTGATGCAAATGCACAAACACAAAAAAGTTCTAATCCTGGCACTGCCACTTACCTGCTATCTAACTGAGATTTGCTGGTTACCCCCATTAATCCCTTGCATGTATCCTCATAAAATGATAGCCAATATTATTAAAATGAATACAAAAGGATCAGAGTAACCAGGGCAGAGATTTGCAAAGTTACATTGGCATATTCTTCACCCTGAGTCAACATTTAACTGCGACCAATACATCAAAAGAATATGTCCACTGGAAAGAGTTGGTAAGGAAACAAGAATGAAAGACTGCCAGAAAAGCAAAGCCGGGAGTGACCCGCTTAGTCCTACTGAGGGGGGTCAGTGGGTCCTGCAGGTCAGCTCTGCTCAGCAGAATTTCTGCCATCGTGGACATGCACTGCCCAGTATGGTAGCTTCTCATTACATGTGGCCATTGAGCACTTGAACTGTGACTAGCACAACTGAAGAACTGAGTTTGCCATTTTATTTAATTTAAATAGTCACGTGTGGTGAGTAGCTACAATATAGGACAGTGCTGCTGCAAACCATTTTGTCTTGGAGGAAGGCACATACCTCTGACGCAGAGGGATGCATCGGGTTAGCACTCCTCCATCACAATCCAACTAACCTGCTAGGATTTCATGCTCGCTAAGCAATTCCCTAGATAAGTCATTGTCTTAACATATGAAGTAGCACACGGGAAAAGTAAATGTAAATACCTGACCTACACATAACTGCAGTAAACTAACATACTGATTTTTAGTTATCATTCTTTTGTGCAGTGGGTTGTCTTGAATCTGTTCCTGAGTATGCTACCTACCAACTTGACTTTGCCAGCATTCCAAGCAGGAAGCTCTGAAATGCAGTGTCCCCACTGAGGAACGATCTCCCTATGGGCATGTGTTTGAATGGTATATTTGCCATCCAGTGTGACTCCTGAAGCTGCAACTGGATCCCTGCCTCTTCCTCCATTAGAAAGCACATTTATTTCTCAATAAGTTGAAAGCATTACTTACCTCTTTTTCCAACACCTTCAAGTCTTTATCATTCTTTTGTGATTCCTTCTATTTAAAAGTCAAAAAAACAGCGATAATCAAATTTAAGTGTCCCAAACATAACAGCTGAATCTGAGTTTTAGTTATCAGAAAAGAAGGATTCCCAACAGTTCATTTCCATTTTAAACATTTCCCTGAGTCTATTAAAGATTTTGTAGGTGACTTATCTGGTTAATGAAGGTAAAGTTTCTTTAGATCTCAAAATATTTCAGGCTTAGAAGTTTTCATCCCAATAGATTAGTTTTTTTTCCTAATAAATCCAGTGAAAAGAACAGGTGGAGTTTTATGAATAAAGCTACTGACTGTTTCAAATGTTAAACAGCAATCCATTTTGAGTACTTAATTACTCTATCTCAGAAAGAAAAGAACCTTACAAAGAGAAACCAACTTAAACTTAAATACCCACAAAGGGGGAAAAATGCAAAGAAACTGAGAAAAACTGAAAGAGCACCAGCTCCAATTCTAACCTACTCATTGCGTTTATATCCAACAGCCTTTTTAAGACGATACCCAAAACAGAATATCTATTTTTTCCTTCTAAAATGGAATAAAATACAAAAACATCTTAAATGAAATCTGTCTTATATGTTTCTAAGATGGGGGGCAGGCACACCAGTCTCATGTTTATTAATTTACCATCGGATGGCATTTTCTATTACGAAAGGCCTATTATTTTGGGGTTTGCACAAACTTGAAACCTGTTTTTTGTTTCATAAGAGAGTTTTTGAATTCTATAATTGATTAAAAATTTCAAAACAATTTCTCCAAGAAATTTATATCAATTCCCAAGAAGAATGTCTATATCAGTGCTGCCCAATAGAAATATAATACAAGCCATATATTCATTTTCAAATTTTCTAGGAGCCATACAAAAAGTAAAATTTTTAACACTATATTTTACTTAACCCAAATGTCAAAAACATTATTTCAACATGTCAGTATATGGAGTTATTAGTGAGATCTTTGTTTTGTTGTTGTTCCAGGCCTTCAAAACTCATTGTGGATTTTACACTTACAGCGCATCTCAATTCAGGTTCTAAATTTTCATCAGAAATATCTCTTTGTATTGAGATATTTCTCGACAGACGAGAAAGTAGGTTTGCATGCCTAAGCTGTTCTGAGAACATTTCAGAATTTTCCAGTGACAGTTTTTTAAATATAGGTGTGTTCATGAAAATTAAATAAATACAAGTCTAAGCTCAACCTATGGCTTCAGTTTCTCAACTCTGAATTTTTTTTCACATTAAAATATCAATTTGTGTATCACCTTAAGAAAGTACAGCTTGCTTTTATGAATGAATGGAAACAGTAAGAGTGGGCTCTTGCATAAGCAATAACATGCAGCTAATAAGAATTTAATCTCCCACCACTCCTTGGCAATTTCTGCATAGTAAACATCTTTTAGGCATGTTTTTCCCTTTTTCTTTTCCAGTACTTACCCTTCTCCCAAAACAAAAACAAAACAACTGAAATTATGGTAACTAATAAATCAAAGCATCACATAATTAAAAAAAAAAACTTACTAGGTATTATAAAATGTATTTAGATATAAAAATGACTGAGTGGAGACCATTTTGTAATTCCGAATTAGGGGCACATTTAAGCACAATATAGTTAGTAATGGTGTAGGTAGAAGTGTAAAGCTTACTAGAGTCCTAAAGATAGTGTTTCATTAAATTACAGGTTTATTTATAACCTTAATGCATACACTTAACCCATTCTAATCAAATATAATACCTTTCAGGAGTAATTTCAATGACACAGTTAATCAACCAGGTAGAACATAAGAGCTCCTCACCTTTAATCCCAAAGTCTTAACTTTTCTTGCTGAAGCAGGCAAGGTACTTTCCTTGTCAACAGCAAAATTTTGTTGAGATTCTGCAATAAATTGAATCACAGACAAAACACAATTTCAAAATTTCTTATTGTGACTATTAGTTGATCACTATAATGTTATTCTTTTCTTGACTTTACAATTCCAAATAATTAGTTGCACAATATTTTTTACACATCTAACATTTTCCCGGTTTTCCTAATGTTCCATGACAGAAGGCTAAGGTAAATACCAAAAGGCAAACTACATATCTGTGTAAGCATCTTGCTTCATTTTCCTGGTTATACAACAGTGTAATGATAAAAGCATTATTTATATTTGACCCTTTTGTAAATCAATCAAATAAGAAAATTTAAATATAGATGTAGTTTCATATTTTTAGAAATACTATAAAATCTTTTAATGTATCACTGTTGTTCATAACTTTAAAACTTATGAGATCCTATAACCATTTTTTAATTTTGGGATCCATTACCTTTTTGTTTTTTAAATCGTTGTGACTTCTGAAAGGATACTGGTCCTTTCAATACCTCTGAAGTTTTCACATCATAAGCACCTGGAGATGGTGCACAACCTACAGGAAACGTAAAACGTTAACGTCTCATCTAATGTTACTTACAATGCCAAAGTGAGTAATAGAAATGTAAAAATGCCATTAATAAATGCTTTGTTTTTTCAAACGTAAAAATAGCACCCATTTGATATGAGGAACAATATCATTATCTTCCCAAAGGCCCTTTATTTCAGTTAGGTCAAAGAACACGGGCAACTGAGCAAAGCAGCAAAGACAGTCTTGGGGTGAACATCCTATAAGAACAAGTGACAAGGCTTCCTTAGTAAGTGCTGCCTGTAAGAAATAACATGCCTGGAATCTACTCAGAGTCACTGAGGTATTCCACCATCAGATGCTAGAAAGGAAGTGACTAAAAGTGTCTAGCCCTCAAGATTTAGCCAGAAACATTTATAATGATGATCCATCCCTGGTTAATCTCAGTATATCAGAAAATTTATAAAATCATAGACTATATGTCTATATCCCAGAAATTTATATTGTATAACCTCAGAGCCCCAAATTGAAGGCATTTCAGAGAGCTTACGCATAGCAAAGGTAAGATCTGGCTCTCAGGACTGACAATAATAAAAATGTCATCGGCATAAAGCTTTAGCTGATTGGGAACCAATAGTTACACTATTCTCTGAAAAGCTATTTACTTCAGTCCAGATGATCATGCAAATGAATAGGCACAGCAAGGAGTCTGACCATTCCAAGGCAACCCCTACTGTCCCCTAGTGTTTTTCAAATAGGAAGATTGAGGCTCATTATTATACTTGACTAGAATTTTTTAAAACAGTGAAACAATAGAAAATATCAGTGTGATTCACATGTAGCAAATTTAAGCACTGTTTTGTGGTACTTTTGTTTCAGTTTTGGGTAGAAATACAAAAATATATCCCACACAGAAATATATGATTTATTTCTTACCCTGGGACAAAATAAAAAAGTATTAAAAGTCAATTGCTTTCAATTCTAAGCAGGCCATAAAAACATCAAGGACAGAATTAAGTTTCTATTCCTTTACGTGGAACAATGATCATTTATATATACTGACATAAAGATTCCAACCCCAGGAGCTTTCAGATCTAAACGCAGTGGGTTTCCAATCCGGAGAGAGTATTAAAATGAAGTGGGATAGCTAAGGTAAAGGCAGACTTAGCAAACAGCCTCGACCTTAGCTAGCTGGTATTTCTCACACCCCACCCACAACTGCTAATGCCACTGCTAACAGTAGGGTGACGGGGGTTTCCCTAAAATCAGACGAAGGGTGGCACATCTTAGGGCATCTATTTTACTCACTTGGGCTAGGGGTGGGGACTTTAGTGGGGAACAAATATTTTAAAGCAAACAGGAGACTCCAAAGGAAACTTCCACGGCTATTGTAGACAATGCCCTTTGGGGGAAAGGGGGGATGAAGGGATGGTTATCTTTTGCTCTTTGTTCTTAGGGATGCTTTTGTGAAAAAGTGTGAGAAGCACTGTTCTAGACTTGGCAGAGCAGCTAGGAAAAAAGTGGTGCTGAATTCTAGTGTTCTAGTTCATCATTGGGTGCACACTCTCAAAAGGGGGTAAGGGCCAGTAAAACAAGGGATGGTGGATAGTAACTAAGCAGAATCATGCAACTTGAGAACAATTAAAACCGTATTTAAAAACTCTTCCCTAAAGACTGAAGAGTCAAATTTGATAGTTATGGGTACTTAGATTAAAAAAGAACAGGGTTGAAATCCTGCCCGTATCTACCAGCTCTTTGTGAGGTGGGGCACATGCTGGTTTCACACTGTAGGTCTTTTCCTTACTGACACTTAAATGTGCTACTTCGTAGATATGGCCTATTAGAAATCTGGGGAGAGGGAACATCGGACCAAAGGAGATAACTTGGGAGATACCACAAGCTTTCTGGAACATGTATCTTGATCAACAATAATTGGAAGCTAACACAGGATTTGTATGCAAACATTTTATGCATTATATTAAATATGTGCTTCGAACTTCCAGAACTGTTTAGTTTCTATTTCTTCTACCTTGAATGGTTGGTCCACCTTCCACTTTGCCTGGCTAACTCTCACTTACCCTTCAGATCTCAGTCTGATGTCACCTCTTCCGGTTTTCTCTGAATTCTCCAATCAGGTTAGAACCCCCACGTAGCAGTTTGTGTATATCCTCCCTATCATTGACCTTGACAGTTTTGTAAAGGCTCATAATAGGGTACTTTCCACTCCCCACATTAGACAACGTACTTGTCCATCTCCCACATTGGACAAACGGCTTAGAGGTAGGGACTGTCTTAATCATGACTGTATCCCCAGGATTTAGCTCAGGGTTGAGGTTAGCAGTGTTGGTGAAGAAAACACAGAAAGTCAGTGGAGGTGTGGCAAAGGGAATGGAGTTTTGTAATCAGCCAGATTAGGGTTCAAATCCAGCTATGCCTGCCCATGAATAGACATTACTGTGTGGAGTCATTGGGAGAAGTCGGTGAAGAACATGTCCATGTTGTCTGATGGAGATTAAAAACATAACAAGAGACCACTAAATGTGTATGTTACAATGGATAAATCATGGATCAGCTCTACCACTTACAGGCTACTCAATAGTTACAACCCCCCTCAGTTTCCTCATCTGTAAAATAAGGACATCAGTACCTTCCTCATTTGGCTGTTGGAAAACAAAAAACAACAACAACAAAAAAACCCACAACCAGATCTACTAGTAAAAACCTTAGCACAGTCCCTGCATACAGTTAGTCTCTAATAAATGATGAATGTCTTACCAAGCACATCAAGGCTTCCTGGTTATTGTGCTCATGCACTGCAGTGGTTAAGAGCACAGGATGGATTTCATAAAGGCCCGGTTTCATGTACTAGTTTTGCCAGTTTGGTTGTGAAACACTAAGGAAATCTAAGTCCCGGTCTTTTTATCATTAAAATAATATTTAGGATTACCTCTCCAGGATGTTGGGAAATGAAAACAGAACTAATAATCTATGTGAAGTCGCAGTAGGGTGCTTGGGGCACTGTCAATACTAGCTTTCATCACTTCATTAATAGTGATTTCGATACTGCTATAATTTTACAACCACAAGCTGACTTTACCAACCTTCTTTCTTTTGTGCCTGAATGTAACATCTAAAAGGAAATCCACAAGTTCAGACAAAAAGCATGGTAAAGTATTTCTGCCTTTTTTAATCAGTAAGGCCTTTTGGAATTAGTTACCAACGCTTCCTCACTCTCATTCCTGCCCTCTGCTGTAGTGTCTACCCAGCACTGTTTACGGGCTGCATTCTCTAACTGAGCGGAAGCTCCAGGGGACAGGGGCGTTGCTTCGCTCACTGCTGTATCCTTATCACCCTAAATAGTGGTTGGCATGTAGTAAATGCACAGTATATATTCCCCCAAAATAAATCAACTGAACGAGGCCCATGCCAGCCCTAAAACCGCCTATTTCGCTCTGATAGAATCGAAAGGGACAAGGAACGTGACAACTCCCGTCCCTCAGTTCCTTCCCCCGTACGCACCAGTAGGGTCATTGAATCGTTTCAGGGGCGCCTTAGGGAAGGACATGCTGACGACCACCTCCACAAACCGAACTGTACCAGCGCTCCTCGGCAACTTCCTGGTGCTGCTTTCGGAATTTACTGACTTCAAATTCAAATCTCCCAGCTCATTCCCCGCCCACCTAGACGTTAGCCAATTGGAAAACCAAAACCCTGGATACACCAATCCAGGCAAGGAACATGCAAAGAGCATGCGCAATAAGCTCGCGCCGCGTCCAATTAGGTGGCTTGAGTTTAGGGGGCGACGTACCCTGTTACTTCTGCGTTACTCAATCGTAACCTACGCAGTAGTAGCATTTGCGCAAGCGCACTTCAAATCTGAGAATTTTGGAAGTTGGTTTGTGGCGTCATTCAAGTGGAGATGCAGTGAATTCCAGCCTTGTTGGTTCCAACTCTCTCCCGCCCTTCCTTGGATGTAAGCTTTTCTGCATGTCAGTTATTTCGAATTGGGTTCTGCCAGTGTCCTAAATAGCCATTGACAGGGAAAATCAAATACGCGAGACCTCAGCTTACATTCCTGCGCATGAGTGGTGACCCCACTGGAGAACCTGGGGCGTGGCCTGAGCTTGAGTCAGCGCAAGCGCTCCTCTCTCTCGGTGCAGCCGCCGCCGGGAGGCACCTGGAGTATGTCGGCCCCGTTTGAGGAGCGCAGTGGGGTAGTTCCGTGCGGGACGCCGTGGGGCCAGTGGTACCAGACCTTGGAGGAGGTGTTCATTGAAGTTCAGGTGCCGCCAGGCACTCGCGCCCAGGATATCCGGTGTGATCTGCAGAGCCGGCATGTGGCGCTGGCGGTGGGTGGCCGCGAGATCCTCAAGGTAGCGGCAGGTCGGGACTTTCGCCTTCCCCAAATTCCCGAGTTGTACGGTTTGCGTAGGAAGACCGTTGGAAGGCCGTTGGGTTTTTCTGGCTGGCCGAAAGCGCGATAAAATTGGCCTGATTTTGGTCTGGTCGGAGACCCCACTTCCAGGGCCAGTCCTGAGTTAACGTGGGAATTTGAGGAGCCCGTTTTTCCGACTTTATTACTAAACCAAATGAAGCGGCTTCTGTTGTGCGTCTGCGGGTTTTCAGCTGAGAACAGTGTAACTAGGTCGTTAAAGAAACTATATTCCATACACTCTGCTCCAGGCACCACCTTAAATGCTGGGAGAACAGCGTCGAATGAGACAGACGGGGATGCTGGACTCAGGTTACGGCAAGCAGGGAGGCACAAAAAAAAGTGAAATAGTAGGCAGTTACAGGGAAGCAAAGAAGAAAATCAAGGGTAAGGATAATGGGATGAGGATTCAGAAATGATGTCAGGTGATACTTCTCATCGAAAAACTAGAAAAATTCTGCATGTTTCTGGAGTGGTTAAGCAGATGGTCAAGAGGTTGGTGGAGGAAATAATTCCCTGTTTGTTCTCACCAGCACCCTTTGGGTCTGGGGTCCACTTATGCCTTGTTAAGCTTTATAGTTAAATTCAATTAAGTCGAAATTAGTTTCCTGTCTCTGATTACATGCCCAAGATGTTTGATGGCATGGTGAAGATTATTACCTGGTTCTGCTGTTATTTTAGTTTTGTAATCTTGGGCAGGCAATTTTTCGGTGACTCCAAAAAAACGTTCTTCCAAAAGGTTCGGTAATTACAGGACCATTTTTATAGGACTGCTTTGAGCATAACTTAGTATCCATGTGAATAAAGAGCTGAAAGTAGTTTCTGATCTGTAATAAGCACACAGCACATGTTAGCTATTAGTATTTTCTATGGAAGTGCTTTGAGTGCCTTTGAGAAATCTAAATGACCTTTCTGAATATTTGTGTAGTTGATAGTTTCTTGAACAGTGGTGTAAGGCTACAGTTCAAATTTACCTTAGTAATTCCAATAACTTTGGAATTTGGCAATAATTCTTAACTCTAGGATATTAGTTGTACATTTACACCAGTAGGGTTTTTTCACAAGTGTTGACATGTGAGAAAAAAATGTATCCTTTTTAAACATACCTTCTAAAACACATTTGGCAAGCAGCACATCAAAACAGGTTTCAGCAGATGCATTTATTTAAATTTACATTTTGCTTCTTAAAACGAGTTTCTGGAAAAAAAAAAAACGGGAAAAACCAGTCGGATGTCATTTATAGTATGTGCTAATATAATTTTTTAGTCCTAAATTGCCCAAGAGAGAGATTGAGCCAGTTTTTAAAGCTTATTTTAAAAGATATTTCTTACTAATTTCATCAGGAGAGCTCCTGTAATTTATCTTAGTTCATAAAACATTTCAGATATAAATTTCATATTTGGCTAATCAGTGATCAGTAGTATTTCTTAATCTTATAAGACTTAAGAAAGACTTAGGGAGCCTTGGTCTTTCTTTGGAGAACCCTGTATTCTCTGTCAAAGTGAATACTCCACGCAGTGTAAACTAGGTTCCCTTTCACTTCCTAGGAGGAAACTTAGGGATGAGCACTTATCCATGAGTTGAAATGGTATAAAATTTTACGTCCACGTTCTATCCAAATTAGACAATTATATGTGAATTAGGTAGGAAATTAGGTAAGTCTTAAGTCGTGAAGGCTTTATGAAATTAATGAGGTTTCCATATTTTTAGTACCTTATATGTTTATTTTTCAGGGCAAGCTCTTTGATTCTACAATAGCTGATGAGGGAACGTGGACTTTGGGTAAGGGTAATCTATTACAAGTCTTAAGTCTTTTTGGAAATTAATTTCGTCTTGGAACTTAGTATGTTTTCACTGTTGTTTTAGGTGCTTTGTCTTTGCAGCTTTGGGAGATACAGTAATAGAAATGTGTTAACAACAGTTGTATGGCAAGATTAGCTGATGATTTTTGGAAATATGTAATTTAATAAATGAACTCCAATTTCTTTGTGATTTTTGTTTGTTTAGAGGATAGAAAGATGGTTCGTATTGTTCTTACAAAGACAAAGAGAGATGCAGCAAATTGTTGGACTTCTCTTCTAGAATCTGAATATGCAGCTGATCCTTGGGTGCAAGACCAAATGCAAAGAAAGCTTACATTAGAGAGATTCCAGAAAGAAGTAAGTCAGATAACTGTATGGCATGTGTCGTTAAACATCTTAAAAACATAGAAATATTTTTTGAAACTAGAACTCGTGAGATTATAAAAATTACAGAAGGTCTGTAGAGGAATTTTTAAAAATAAATGATTGGAAAAATGGCCTTTTTAGGTATGGATTTGATTTTTTAACACGTTTTCTGGAGAATTTATATTATCATGATTTCTAAGTTTAAATTCATTTAATGTAAATCAGTAATGTATGAATAAACTCATAAAAACTCAATCAGTTTAGACTTACATAGTGTAAAAAAGTGAAAGGGCCCTTCACCAACACCTGCATTCCCTGCCTCTGTCTAAATCTCCTCTTACCATTATATTGGCTTGTGTTTTTAACATGAATGGAGAATCACGCCGTGTATATCGGTCATGTTTCTCTGTTTATACTATGTTTTGGTCTCTTTCCTTATTAGTACACATAGATAAAGCTTATTTCTTTACTGCTTCAGGATGTTTTCTAGTCTGAATGGATTGTAATATTTAGGTATTCCTGTCTCATAAGATTTAGATTTCCCCATTTATAGCTCCTATTTCAAACAAATTTTGTGCTTTCATCTCTGTAAAGCGCTTCAAATATTCCTTTAAGATATCTAGGAGGAGAATTACTGCATCAAAGCACTGTTAAAGTTTTCCTGGATAATTTCCATCTACGTAGTGTTTTCCAAATGTGTATCTCTAGCCTAGACTTTTCTCCCAGATTTTGGACTGACATATCCAATTGCCTATTCACCATCTCCATGCAGCTAACAAACATACTAAACTTAACACGTCCAACATGAAGTGCTTAACTTCCCTCCCACGTGTGTTCTGTGTCTAGCCTCCTCATCTTCATTGATGGACACACGTTGTTCAAATGAAAAGAAAATTAGGGAATCTTCCTCTGTTCCTCTCTGTCTCTTACACCCTGTCCATTTTGTCAGGAAGCCTTGCTGTACTGCCACCACCACTCCGACCTGGGTGTCCTCTAATGTCTCATCTAGGTTACATCAGTGACCTAATTGTTCACTTCTCCCTTTGCCAGGCTGCAGTCCTCCCAGGACAGCAGGTAGCACAGTTAGAGCAGTCCTGTTGCAACGAAGGCAGATTGCATCCCTTCTCTCCTGTTGCAATGAAGGCAGATTGCATCCCTTCTCTCCTGGTTTTTCACACTAGCACAAGACAAGGTCTCTTACAAGGCTCAATCCGGTCTGGTCCTCGTGATCCTCCGGCCCTCCTCTCTTGCTACTGGCCCCCTGGGTCATTCTGCTCTAGTCATATGGGCCTTTTTGCTCTTCCTTCAACATGTCAGGCCATTCCTTTTCTGTTCTTTTCACTGCAATGCTCTTTTCCCAAAGCTTGCCTAACTTCACTGCTTTCAAGTCATTCCTCGGTGAGCATTCTTCGAGTCTTGATCATCCTATTTAAATACCGTAAACTATTCATTTCCCTCATTCTGCCCTACTTTCTTTCTTTTTTCCTATAGCACTTGACTTTTAACCTACTACACACTGACTTTTAATATAGTAGGTAGTGGCCTGCAAACACGGTCCATGGGTCAAGTCCAGCCCACTCCCTGTTTTTGAAGTGAAGTGTTTTGGAACCCTGCTATGCTCATTCACTTGTGTATTATCTTTCATAATAGCCACAACAGAATGGAGCAGTGACGACAGACTAGGTAGTCTTTGAAGCCTAAAATATTAAATTTTTTTTTTTAATTTTATATTTATTCATTTTTAGACGGAGGGGAAGAGAAGGAGAATGAGAGGGAGAGAAGTATCAATGTGTGGTTGCCTCTCATGCGCCCCACACTTAGGGACCCGGTCAGCAACCCAGTCTTGTGCCTTGACTGGGAATTGAACCAGCGACCCTTTGGTTCCCAGCCCGCTCTCAATCCATTGAGCTACACCAGCCAGGGTCAAAGTCTAAAATATTTACTACCTGGCTCCTGATAGGAAAGTTTGCTGACTCCTGCACTGGATAACATAATGGTTTATTATTTGTCTCCACTGAAGCAGGGATCTTTGTTCACTCTTGAATTACACAAGCCACACTCTTGAATTACACAGGACATTAATGGTGCCTTCCAAACTGTAGGAACTCAATAAATGTTTGTTGAATAAGTGAAATGCCCTCCAAAAACACTAAAGCCCGAAGTAATGCTTACTTCTTAGGGTTGTTATGAGGATTAACTCTGTTAATGTGTGTATAGCTTTTGAACTGTACCTGGCACATAGTAAGTTTCAGAAATGCTAGCTATTAAAATCTGTGTCTACACTGATGCTAACATATGTGTAACCTATGTGTTTGTCCATACACTTGTCAACTTTGTAACACGTATATTGAATCTTCTAAATATCTGTAAGTCGGAAAATTGAAAAATACCTTATAGTTTTAAGTTCCATTTTGGTGATTACAGTGAAGCGTGGTACATTTTTACATGTTTTTTTGCCATTTAGATTTCCTTTTTTTGTTACTTGCCAGTTATATCTTTTTACCATTTTCCTTTTGGTTTACTTATATTTTTCTTTGTAAGTTTTATCATCAATTTTTTCATATCTTTTAGAATCCTGGTTTTGACTTCAGTGGAGCAGAAATCTCAGGAAACTACACAAAAGGTGGACCAGATTTCTCAAATCTTGAGAAGTGACTGCTGCTGTTTCGCTGTGTTCTGTGGACTCCACAGGTGTTGCCAGCTTGGTCAAAGGAACAGATTATGTGGTGGAAGAAAAGCGTGGATGCCTACAGTTAACTAATTGCAAAATATATTTAAACATAGCCCTAACAATTGCATTCAAATATGATTTACATAGGAAACATCTAAAATACTGTGGGAAATATCCTATTAATACGTGGTAACTTTTTTTGGACTTGTTTTTGCTCAGCATGAAGTTTCAAATGCTGCATTTTGCTAGTTTCATATTTAATCTATATTTTTAATACAAAAACAGATTATAGATCATATGAAATGATAGGTTGCCTTCAGGGAAAATTAAGTTTTTTTTCTTTTAATAAGCGTGATGCAAGAATAATATTCAATAAACTTTTCTAAATAGGAATTGAGTCATAATTTCCTACTTTATTCAGTGGGTTAAAATCTATTATTCTGTTACTTTGATGCTCAAAATTTTTTCTAGATTTGGTCAGTGTCAGACCATTCTAGGTGTCTTCTATGTCTTTTTGACACATCCCCATCATAATTTGAGTAATTTCTGAATCTGTCACACAGTATACCATTTACATCTGTATGTATATGTATCGAAAACCATGAGTTCACTCTTAAACTTGTAGTTCTAAACTCATGGGGTCATTTGTGTTTTCTTTCTGTATAACTCCTTTGAACATTCAGTGGATTCTGTGATCTTTCATACATTGGGTTCCCTGTTCTAGGCCATGACCCCATGAATGAATGCCTTCCTCTCTGTGTTTAGTCTCCAACACCCTATGCCAAACAGTAACATTCTTCTCACCTCTTCGGACCTTAACCCCGCACTCTGGGCCACTTCAGCTCAGCCGGACCCTTTGGCAAGATCTATCTCGTTCACGTTACCCATTCACTTTAGGAATGAATTGTTGGGAAAGGCTTTTTTTTTCTTTTGATTGGCCTCTCATTTTGACATTTTAAAAAATTGTATATTTTGAATTGAAGTACACTACAATAAACTCTTTGTTTATAGCTTTGTGAATTTTAATATGTGGAGAGAAATGTTTCCTTGAAAATCAGGAGATTGAACAGTTCAATTCCAAAAATTACTTCATGATAGATTTGTCTTTTTGAAGAGTTCATATAAATGGAATCATGAGTAATCTTTTTTAAAAACAGTTTTATTGAGATATAATTCACATACTATATACACTTTACCCATTTAAAGTGAATAATTCAGTGGTTTTTAGTATAGTCACATATTTAACCATCACCATGGTCAATTTTCATTTTCTTACCTCAAAAGAAACCCCATAACTTTTAGCTATTCTCCTCGCCCCAGTTCCTGCCCCAAGCACCCACTAATTTAATTTCCATCTCATACATATTTCCATGTTCTGGACATTCTGTATATGTGAAATCAAAACGTGGTCTTCGGCTTACTGGCTTCTTTCCCACAGCATAATGTTTTAGAGGTTTTTTCCACATTATATGCCAGTACATTATTTTATTTTTTTGTATGTGCTTTCACACATGGATTATTCATTTGTCAGTTGATGGATGTTTGGCAGGTTTCTACATTTTAGCTACTGTAAGTAATGCTGTTATAAACATTCAAGTCTGAGTTTTTACGTGCAGGCATATTGTTGTTTCTTACGTAGGAGTTGAATTTCAAGTGATGTGGAAACTTTATGTTTAATACTTTGAGGAACTGCTAGATTGTTCCAATGTGGCAGTACCATTTTCCATTCCCACCAGCAGTGTATGGGAGTTCCAGTTTCTCCACTTCTTTGTCAACACATGTTATGTGACTTTCTGATTCTAGCTGTATCAGTGGGTGTGAAGTGCTACCATTACTGTGGTTTCAGTTTGGGTTTCCCTAACTAATTACGTTGAGCATCTTCTCCTTATTTACCATTTGTGTATCTTTGGGAAAATGTTTAGAGCCTTCCCATTTTTAAATTGGGTTATGTTTTTTTTTATTGAATTGTAAGAGGTTTTTAAAAAATATATTCTGGATACAAGTCCCTGATCAGAAATGAGATTTGCATTATTTTCGGTTTTTTTTTGTTTTGTTTTGTTTTTTAACTTTCTTGATATTGTCTTTTGAAGTGTGAATTCTTTCAGTTTTGATAGAGTCTAATTAATTCATCATGCTTTTGTTGTTAATGTCTAAGAATGCTGCATAATCCCAGGTTATAAGGATTTTTTCCAATGTTTTCTTCTAAAAGAGTTATAATTTTGTTTTACATTTAGATTTGTAACCTACTTTAAGTTTTTTTTTTTTTTTGTATAAGCTGTGAAATATACGGGGTTCATTTTTTGCATATGGTTGTCCACTTTTTTCTATATCATTTGTTGAAAAGACTATATATTCTCCATTAAATTGTTTTTGCACTTTTGTCAAAACTCAGTTATTATTTATACGGGTCTTTTGGTCTCCAATCTATCCCATTGATCTCTGTGTCTGTCCGCTTGCCAATATCACACTGCCTTGACAATTATAGCTTTATAATAAGTCAAAATTGAGGAGCATGATTCCTTTAATGGAATTCTTTTTTGAAGTAGTTCTGGCTATTTTAAATAACTTTGTCTTTCTGTACAAAGTTTCAAATCAGCTAATCTATATCTATTGTATAGAAGATCCTTCTGGGGTTTTCATTGGAATAGCAAGCAAGCCCTCTATGCCACAGACATGGAGTGTCTCCGCATTGAGGACTTCTGGATTTCAGTCATCAGCGTTGTGTGGTTTTCAGCTTATGGAACCTTTATATCTTTTGTTACATTTATTTTTAATGTTCATTTCCTGGAGCTGTTGTAAATGATTTTTTTTGAAATTTCGGTTTCTATTTATACACTGCTAGTGCATAGAAATGTGTTCGATTTTTGTTTGTTGACCTTGTATCCTGGGATCTTGTTAAACTCATTTATTAGTTGTAGGAAGTTTTTGTTGTTTATTCTTTGGGATTTTGTGCATAAACTGCAAATGAGAACAGGTTGATTTTGTCTGCTTTAGTCTATAGGTCTTTTCTTTCTTTTTCTTGTTTCATTGTACTTGTGAGAATAGAAGAGGTGAAAGTGGCCATCCTTTCTTCTTCTGGATGCTAGTTTCTGGAGCATTAAGTCTTTCACCATTAAGTGTTATGTTAGCTGCAGGTTTTTATAGATGACCATTATCAGATTGAGGAATTTCTCATCTATTAATTCCTACTTAGCAGAATTTTTCTCGTGAGTGGATTTGAATGTCTCAAAACTCTTTTTTGGTATCGATTGATTTAATCATGTTTTTTAAAAATTATGTTTTATTGATTATGCTATTACAGTTGTCCCAATTTTTCCCCTTTGTCCCCCTCCACCCAGCACCTCCTACTCCCTCAGGCCATTGCCACACCTTTGCTCATATCCTGGGTCATGCATATAAGTTCTTCGGCTACTCCATTTCCTGTACTGTACTTTATATCCCCATGGCTATTCTGTAACTACCTATTTGTACTTCTTAATCCCCCTTACCTCTTCACTCCTTCCCCCATACTCCCATCCTATTTGGCAACCATCAAAACACTCTTCATATCCATAATTCTGTTTCTGTTCTTGTTTGCTTACTTTGTTTTTTAGATTCAGTTGTTGATAGATACATATTTATTGCCACTTTATTGTTCATAGTTTTGATCTTTTTCTTAAATAAATCCCCTTAACATTTCATAAAATGATAGTTTGTTGAGGATGGACTCCTTTAGCTTTTTCTTGTCTGGGAAGCTGTTTGTCTGCCCTTCAAATTCTAAAATAGCTTTAGTGAGCAGAGCAATCTTGGCTATAGGTCCCTGATTTTCATTACTTTGAATATTTCTGGCCAGTCCCTTCTAGCCTGCAAAGTTTCTTTTCAGAAATCAGCTGACAGTCTTATCTTTAGACTGATAATTTGGAGGATTATATTGATTAACCTATAAATTTTGAACCAGCTTATATCTTGCCCCGTCTCAAACTTGGTCATAGAATATTATTTCGCTTATATACCTGAAAGTGTCTGTTGAGGATTTTTGTGTCTGTTCATTTGGGATATTCGTAATTTTTTGTTGTTCTTGTTTTGTTTTTGTGTTTATTTTGGTTTGGTATCAGGGTAATGCTGGCCTTATAAAATGAGTTGGTAGTGATTCTCCTATTTTGTGGAAGAGATTTGTAGAATTTCAGTCTTTTAAAAATCTTTTATGGAATTTGCCAGTAAGATTTTATACCGTGGGTCAATTTTAAAAAATAATTACAGAACTTACTCAGGCTATCTAGTTTATTTTAGCTAAGTTTTTCTAGTCCGTGGCTTTCCAGGAGTTGATTCATTTCCTGTAACTATAGCAGAGGGTTGTTACTGCCCCGTTTTCAGAGTCCTTTTATTGTTTTTAGAGTCTGTAGCAGCATCTCTTTCATTCCTAATACTGGTCATTTTATGTCATTTTTGTCCATCTTTCTAGAGGTTTAACAATTGTATTGGTCTTTTTAAAGAACTACATAGTTTTAGTTTTATTGATTTTTTCCTGTTATTTTGCTCTAATTCATTGCATTTTTTTACCCCTCCTTTTTTTATGACTTTTCCCCTTCTGCTTACTTTGGTTTTATTTTGCCCTTTTTCTAATTACTTAAAATGGAAGCTTAGATTATGGATTTGAGACTTTTTTCCCTTAATAAAAGCAGTTACTACTATGTATTAGTCTCTAAACACTGGCTCAGCTTCATTCCACACATTTTGCTATTTCCTTTGTTTGTTTTTTTATTTTTAGAGAGGGGAAGGGAGGGAGAAAGAAAGCGAGAGAAACATCAATGTGTGGTTGCTTCTTGCACACCCCCTACTGGGGGCCTGGCCTGCAACCCAGGCATGTGCCCTGACTGGGAATCAAACTGGCAACCTTTTGCTTTGCAGTCTGCTCAGTCCACTGAGCCACACCAGCCAGGGCTACATTTTGTTACTTCCATTTTCATTGAATTCAAAACATTTTATTTCTCTTGGGACTTCCCCTTAGAGACATGGACTGTTTAGAAGTCTGTTTAATTTCCAAATATTTGGAGATTTTGCCCTTGTCTGTTACTGATTTCTAGTTTATGGTCTGAGAACATACTTGTGTAATTTAAGTTCTTTTAAATTTCTTTAAAAAAAAATTTTTTTTTTTAGATTTTATTCATTTATTTTTACAAAGAGGAGAAGGGAGGGAGAGAGAGAGGGAGAGAACCATCGATCAGTTGCTTTTCCTACTCACCAGGACTGGGGAGCAAACCCACATCCCAGGCATGCGCCCTGACAGGGGTAGGGGAGTTGGGTGGGGATCAAACCAACAATCTTTTGTTTTGCAGGACGATATCCAACCAACTGAGCCACACTGGTCAGAGCAAGTTCTTTAACACTTTATGACCCAGGATATGGTCTCTCTTGGTGAGAGTTCCATGTGCACTTGACACTTGAAAAGAATGCCTGTTCCACAGTTTTAGGATGAAGTTTTTACGTCAAGTAGATCCAGCTGGTTGTATCATCCAGTTCTTCCAAGTCCTTGCAGATTTTCTGCTAGTGGCTCTGTAGATTCCTGAGAGGCGTGTTTAAGTCTTCAGCTGTAACTGAAGCTCTGTCCACTTTTCCTTTCAATGCTGTATTTTTGAGCTCTGATGTTAGGTGCATACATATTTAGGAGTATCATGTCCTCTTGGTGAGTTGCTTATTTTATCATTAATTAATGTCCCTCTTTATACCAGGCCATTTTGATTGCTTCTGAATCTATTTTGTTGAATTAATATTCAAAAATTGACATCTTTTAATTCTTATTTATGTTTACTGTTTTTGGTTTATGAACAATTACAGGTTTCACAGAGTAAGCAGTAATGCATTTTGTAAAAATTACTGTTAGTATAAAATAGGGAAAATGAATTCATGAGTGTTGATCACTAATTAATATGGCCAGACAATATATGATATCTATAACATGGTGAGTTTTATTGGAAATTATAGTTTCATGAGTCCGTTTAACCTTCTGTTTTGGGAGGTAATGTTCAGTCTTTTGGGCAGAACTGCATGGATGTGATGTGACCTTGAGCTAATCACTTATCTTTTCTGTGGCTCTAGGTCATTTGTAAATTGGGTTAACCTCATACCCTTTGGAGAATTATATGAGATGATTCATATAGAATATCTAACCATAGTACCTGGTAGTAGAAACTTCATTGCTAACCACAAATATTAGATCAGAGATGTCTGTTTTTTAGATAGTGTGTTACATAAATGGAAATACAGATAAGGTTCAGGTACCTTTTTGAAAATAACACTTGTGAAAGAGGGCTTATTAAATATCTACTCTGAGTTGAGGGCAAGAGGAGACATGTTTTTCTTCATCAGTAATTCCTTGCAGTGTCCACTTCAGTTGGTTTGAGTAAGCAAAATTATATGTTGTTTTAGTTCAATAATAATTACCAGTTGATCTAAACAAACTAACACAATGCTTGGCAATTACCTGTTGTTATCAAGCCCTATCTGGAATGCTGTTTAACTAGGTAAAGGGGGTCTGAGCAGAACTTCAGGGGGCTGAATCTAAGGGTGAAGTGGTATGAAGGATATCCATTAGTAGTGATGAGTCGAAGTGATAACCACAGTGCATAAAGGTCAATCCGTAAGTGCACATTAAGCGTATTTGTCACCATGTGCCTGTTTTACAAATCCATTTGAGTAACAGCCATACTATTAAGATTTTTTTCTCCTACTATACATCTTACTTTAGTGCTAAATTTAAATGGACAAAGAAGAGATCGTTTTTTATTGTGGTTCTGCCATCACACTGCCAAAAATAGTCTGCTGAATCAGAAGAGAAACAGAAAACCACCCAGCAAAAAAATGCATTTCAGTTACTTTATTAAAATGTATATCCCTTAGTACCAAAACATAATGGTAGCTGGTTAGGTTACCTCTGCCAACGCAAAATTAACATGGATGTGATCAAAATATTGAAATGTATCAGACTTTTGGGAAAACTGAGGTTATCGACAAAACATTGTTTATAAAACTCTGATATATTGTGGTTCTTTGGTTTATTTTCCAGTATGTATTTATTTATCCATAACATGTCAAAATTGGGTACAGTCATCCTGGATGGACTCAGGCTTCACACTGCACTGAGTAACTGTTCGTGACATTTTTAACATGGTAGATCTCCTTATGTTCACTGACTGACTAGAAAATCCTTAACACTACCTCAGCGACGTCAGGACTACAAAGATGTGTAGTTAAGACTCTGTTTGCACAGTGGGGGCAATTTGTGAAAGTATATTCCCTTCTTTTTGAAGAAAATTCTAAATTAGAAGCAATGGCAGTTTTATAAAAACAGTCCTTAGTAAAAACTTCTGGAGTGTTACATCAGCAAGTTTTCAGAGTGATGTAATTTGAGTCGCTAATACAATAAAACTGATTTCTCATTTGGACTATATGGAAACAGATTTTGTATAAACGT